>ML110364.1:103461-131893 GCA_003697995.1 Taxidea taxus jeffersonii | reverse complement strand
TCACAAGGGCAAAGAGCAAGGTAGCAGACCATGGAGTCAGGCACATCACTCTGAATCCTGGCTGTTACACATAATAGCTTTGTAAGTATAGGCAAACAGTTCCCTCTAGCTATCAGTTTCTCCTATAAAGCAAAGATAAAGTTGATGTGAGGATTACATTAATAAAGAATGTAAAATGTTTAGTATAGTGACTAGAATATCTCAACTACTTACTGTTCATATTTTAGTAATATGAACAGTAGTTATAATAGTTATATAACTATCATATAACTATATATTTTATATATAATATTTTATATAATAGTTATGTTATATAACTATTATATAACTTTAATATAATAGTTATAGTTATAAATAGTTCATATTTTAGTAATTCTACAAAATAAAGTGGTATGTTGTTAGAGGGTGGAAATATGTCATGTATCTACTTTTACCTTTTTTTTTATTTTTTTTTTTTAATTAAACTCTATGCCCAACATGGGGCTTGAACTCACAACCTCAAGATCCAAAGTCGCATGCTCTGCTGACTGAACTAGCCAGGAGCTCATCATGTACCTACTTTTAAAAACACCCGTAACACTGATTGCAATAGTAGACAAATTCCTCAATTATTTATATATACATATATAAGACACTAATGCTGTCAATAGAGATTAACAATACCACATACTGACCACATTTAATTGTGAACACAATAGTTGTAAAGGATGACAAAATAAAGTTTACCATACAAAATAAGGTGCTGTTGTGAAGTCTGAAAGTTGCAGACAATATTTTAGTATACAGAACTCCCTTACCATTAGGGTGATCCAAAAACAGAACAAGCTCCCTCACAAAAAAATGAGCTGGTCAATTTTAAGTACTCAGAAGCAGAAAGTGAAGGGCTGCTTAAGAGACGGGACAGAAAGGATTCCTTTATTGGGAAATGCTAGAAGTCAAACGTGAAATAAGAGGAGAAAAAATTATTTGGATACTGCCTCATGACACTAATTTAAAAATCCCATGAATACTGCATGAGAGAAGGAGGCTTGGAAACAGCAAACAAAACTTCTTAAACACATTAGAAACAAAACCAAATTTAGGAATACTTTTTTAGCTTATTCAAATTGAGTAACAAGAGAAGCTTTTCTCATGCCTTGTTCTATTCCAGATCAACCATACCATCATGAAAAATTCTCTCCTGAATGTATGTTATGATTGCATTGACATTTTCCCCTTTTTCATTTTATTTTCACTTTCATTTTTTCATTTCATTAATATTTGGGCAAACCCAAATATTAAAAATAGTATGAGAAAGCAGTCCCAGAAAACTCAGAATTAAATTTTATTTCACATTGGTAGAAACCATGAAAAAGATTTACATTTTCCCACATTACAGCACAACATTTCAATGGAATATTTCTTGCTATAAATTAGATCTTGCTGATTTGTATAACTAAAACAACAATTTTTATTCTTCAAGGTAAAGCAAAATGACTTAGTTAATGATTGTTTAAAATTTTTAAATCCAGACATAAACATATGGCTTCATTATTAACATTCTATACAGTCCATTACTAAATTATTTCCATTATCAATTAGCACCCATTTATAAAGATGCATTCCTAACATTGTTTTAGTCAGTTGGAATACAGCAGAAAAATTACCAACAGTTTAGAAATATCAAGTATACATTTTTGCTACATATTAAACTGTTGTAACTTATACCATATGTATTGAGTTGATTAATCTTTATCACCCATAAATTTGTTCTCCAATAATCTTTACCAATAATCTGAAAAATTCAACTACTTAAAATCAATTAATTGCTACTTTCATGTTTGCACAAAAACTAACTAAAAAAACCCCACCTGACTAAAGTAAAGTTTTCAAATAAGTTCACTGGCAGATAAAAATAAAGCAAATTTTTCTAATGGGCTGTTTATTTTCTACAGTAGTTGGTTTCAAACATGTCTGCAAAACAAGTAAGCTAAAACTATGCTCAAGGAGAATCATCTTAGAGCAAATCATCTTAGAAATTAGTTTTTAAGATGTCTTAAATATTTCAGGACATACTAGAATATGACCTACATATTCTTTCAGTTAATTACAGAAAAATACAACCACAGAATTATTCCCATTATCTAGACTGAAGATTCTAGTAACTATATAGGTCTAACTGTGGACTAAGGTTCAGTTTAAGAAATAAGTGTAGGAAGTTTAAAGGTTTCTTTATTTAAGAGTAAATACATTTTAAATACCATCAAATCTGTGATTCAAAATGTCAAATTATAGCATGTACTGGCAGCAGGTGTCTATGGCAAGGAAGCAATATTTGGTCTTTTATGAAGGACAAAAAAGAAAGAATACATTTTTAGAGAGAAAAAAAATCAAATAAAAATGGTATCAAGGAAAATAAAGCCTGGTCCCCAAATTAAAAGGGCCATCAACTTAACAGAGGAATATTGCTCTTTACTGAAGAAGCATTATCCCTATTATTGGGAATAATGTAGTAACACCTCATTCTTACTATGTATTACAATCATTAAATATATAATGAATACATTTATAAAAATACAGATAATGCATGGTGACTAAGTAATTTTGGAATAAGTCCATAGACTAAGTCACAGCATACATAAATCATTTATATCTTAACTGCTCATTTATACCTTAACAAATTTTCATTAAGCATACTAATAATTGTCAAATGATGTAATAAAAAATCTGGTTACAGTATTTTATTTTGCTGAATTACATTTGGGAAAAAGAAGCTTAGCTGCTTCACCTATTTTAATACCAGTATATTCTGAATCCTATTATACAAATACATGTATAGAAACTTAAAAGACCATTATTTCCCACAAGGAGAGAGTATTATGTAGTCTGTGTCATTGGTGGGTATTTGCAAAACATCTGAACACTGCAAACATTTGAAGTTTCAAGATTGGGCACAGGAAAAGGTTTATACGCTACTACAATGATGCTGGTGTGCACTTCTACACAAGGCCTCTTAGTGACGTCAATCAACTGGAGGTAGAAGTTTATCAATGAACTGCTTGATATCCATCATTTCCTGTTTGGAATAAAGTGATTTAATAAGCAGTTACAAAATAAGAAATTAAATCCCTACTAAAATACCACCAACTAAATGTGTGGTGTGCCTAGGTAAGGTGAAACCATATTTTTACTACTTCAATTAAATGAAAAGTTGTAACAGAGAAATGAGTGTTCAACAGAAATTTCATAACATTTCCTGTGATTAGGATTGTAACTGTACATTCAAATGATAACTCCCAACTATTATGCAGCCCCATGAAAATGGTCTGCACTTTGCTATAGCTGAACAAAATAAAACACAGGTGGAGAAAAAGGGGCTTAGAAGTAACAAAACCTATCCAGAGAAATATCAGTAAGGACACAATTATGGTCAACTAACCACGGGTAGAAAAACCTAGATTTTAACCGTCCCTCATTAGAATGAAATGCTAAATTCATAGCATAAAATATTTTGTGCCTTTCACAAGGATTTACATACAAGCAACCATTTGAAAGATAACATGTACCTATGAAAGATAACAAAGAATATATCAAGTATTTATTTCAAAAGAAACATTTCTATAAGACTCCTGCATGTGTTTGGTTTTCCCACTCCCCTCAAATAATTTCCTACAATCATCTCTAGTATTTCAAGGCTTAACTCCACAAACCCACAAATTAGTAACACAAAGAACCTTCACCGTTATAATTTAGTCAATCAGAAAATAAAGCCACAGCACAGAAGTGCTCTACTTTACAACGCTCTAAAGTCCTGGAAGTTTCCTTGTGACAATACCTCTTATTACCTCTTCTCACTTTCTGCTCCTCATCATTCAGTCCAATGTTCTCCAATGTGACTGCACAAAAAATCATCACCTTTTATTTTACTTTTTTCTTTTTATGTAAACTCTATGCCCAACTTGGGGCTTGAACACACATGTTTGGGGTGTGCCAACAGTGTGTGATTGATTCTTGATCTCAGGGTTGTAAATTCCAGCCCCACACTGAGTGTAGAGATTAGGTAAACAGAATCTTTTTTTTTTTTTTTTAAGATTTTATTGATTTGTCAGAGAGAGAGCACGTACAAGCAGGGGGAGTGGCAGGCAGAGGGAGAAACAGGCTCCGTACTGAGCAAGAAGCCTGATGCAATACCAAATCCCAGGACCCTGGGATCCTGACCTGAGCCCAAGGCAGCTGCTTAACCAACTGAGACACCCAGGTGGCCCTGGAGCTTTATTTTAAAAACACATCATACAAACACAAATACCTGAGTTTACCTGCTAACCCCCAATGTGCTGAATCAGAATTGTGGAGTTTGTGGAGTTCTCGTGTCTGAGTATTTACTGAGCTCCAGGGTATTTATAACATAAAGCCTACTTTGAAAACCAATGCTCTAGACTCTCAGTCCCTCCTGGATACCTGGAGTGCCAGCTGTTTTCTGGATTCAGTACCTGCTGATGGTTTCAACTATGTTCTCAATAACAGCACAGAATCCCAGGCCCCCTTGTCTTTCTGGATAAACCATATTACTACCTCTTTTCTCTGTCTGTTAAACAAATGATTCAGCCAGGCTGGGTGGTTACAAAACAGTTTTATGTGGGACTACCTCTTTGCTTGGCAATCAATTTTTATTCTAGGCCCTTTCAAGCCTCCAAACTGATGAAGGCCTCCTTCATTCTTATCAAGTGACCATATCTCCTACTTTACTGAAAAGATAAAAAGGATCTAATGTGAACTCTCAACTACTACTGCCTCATCAATCCTTGTTCATATTCACTGACCCTCTTCTAGATTCTCAAGTGTTGTTTTCCTGTTTGAAGGCAAACCTTCAACCCAAATAAGTCCTACCCATTTTAGGACTTATTTGCATTATTCGATTTCCCTAAGATTCCCCCTATTAGATTATATTCTCTTCATCGCATTTTCTTCCTCCTTCCCTCATAAAGGGAGTCTTTTCCTCCCATCCATTAAAGAGTCTTTTTATCCTTTCCGCCCCCCTCACAAAAACCTTTTTAATAAAGGTTGATACATGTTGCCTTTACTTTTCCCATTTCCCTATCCACTTTACACAATCCACTGCAGGCTCCATTTCGCCAAACATCTAAGGTCACAGACGGCTTACTATTGGGTAGTTTCTTCCTGGTCTATTTTTCCTCAGTTGTTCTCTGAATCATGGGACACTGTTCCCTTCTACTCTGAAATTCTTTTTATTTTTTTTTTAAGATTTTATTTATTTGAGATAGAGTGAGAAAGCAAGTGAGAGAAAGCATGAGCTGGGGGCCGGGGAGGGGCGGGGAGCAGGAGAAGTAAGCTGCCCAGTGAGCAGGGAGCCCGATGCAGGACTCAATCCGAGGACCCTGAGATCATGAACTGAACCAAAGTCAGATGCTTAACTGACTGAGCCACCAAGAAACCCCCTTTTTCTTTTTTTCCTTAAATAACCTAACCAAATTTTTAAAAAAAGTTTATGTATATCTCTACACCCAACGTGGGGCTCAAACTCACAACCCCAAGATCAAGAGTTGCATTCTCTTCCAACTGAGCCAGCCAGATGCACCACCACTCTGGAATTCTCTCCTCCTATACTCTCGTTCCATACCTAACTCCTTCTAATCCCTCCCCTCACCCCCAGGTTCTATCCCTTGGCTTTTTTCTCATGATATTCTCCCATGGTAATTCTTCAGTGATTAATACTATTGGCAATTATTCTAAATTTCTATCACAGGCTTGAGCTTCAGACAAGTATTTCCAAAACCCATTTTGTTATCACTGGGGCATATCAATCTCAGTATGTTCACTGAGCTCAATATTATCTCCTTCCTGTTACCCTAAAACTGTTCCTTGTACCTACTTTATGAATGGCATCTTGCTCTAGGGCAGCCAGCTTTTCATAAGACCATGGCCCAACTGGACAGCTTGCTTTCCCTTTCCCTTTCTCTGCACACTTGCTATCCAAATCCTACCCATTCTTCCAAATCTAGCTTTTGCTTCATGATCTCAGTACTTCCCAAGATAAAATTAATCTCACTCTTCTCAGTGTTTTAGAGAACTTTGAAAACTTCTAATATAACACTTATCACATTCTGTTTTCTATACAATTATTTGGATATATATCCACAATTACATGGATATATATCCTTTTTCCCTATTAAATTTTAAATTTTATTAATTTGGCTTAAATTTTAATAAAAAGGAATGTTTTGTCTTTTGAATTATGCACAAAGCTTGCATGTAATAGGAAAACAGTGAATGCTTGCTGAATTAAATTGAATAAACTCTGATCTAAATCCTGCTAACCTATGATTCAATGTGAATTCATTAATTAACTCCTTTATATACCCAAGCAATCAAATGCTACTTACGTTAAAAATATCACACGAAAGAAGTTGCAAATATATCTCTGTAATCATTGCTTCCAAACAATTACCTGTTGACAGGAACTATGCATCATGCCTTCATAGGTTTTGAAGGTGACATTGGCTGGATTTACTAACGTTTTTAGCTTTTCGGCAGTAAGAGAAGCAAACATTAGGGGAACTAAAGGATCGCAATCTCCATGGCACTGAAGAATAGAAATATCTCTATTAACACCACTGATAGGACCCTGCAAAAAATAAAAGAAAACTAGTATTTATTCAAATGTATAGAGCATTATATGCCAGGCATTTACAACTGTAGCTAGATATGCAAATATAATATGTTACTTCACAGGTTCTACTCGGCCACAGAAATAAAATTCCTCTCTCCCATATTCCCCACAACTCTTCAGTTAAACTTTTATAGGATATATGATCATCCTATCTTGCTTTTTAAAAAGATTTTATTTATTTACTTAGCGTGCAAGCAGGAAGCGTGGCAAAGGGAGAAGGAGAGAAAGAATCTCAAGTAGACTCCCAACTGAGCATGGAGCCTGATGTGGGGCTTGATCTCATGACCCTGAGATCATGACCTGGGCCAAAATCAAGAGTCAGATGCTTAACTGACTGAGCCACCTAGGTGCCCCTCCCCTGTCTTGTATTACTGTTTTCCCAACAAAGTGGTTCCTTGAAGCAGACTCAATCTTAATTATTCTTTATATGTTCACAGTATCTTGAAATAAGAGGTATGTTTTAACAGAATCATGTTCTCAGTTGATTTAAATAAGATGGTTAATAAACAGCATTTAGGGGCACCTGGGTGGCTCAGTGGGTTAAGCCTCTGCCTTCAGCTCAGGTCATGATCTCAGGGTCCTGGGATCGAGCCCCACATTGGGATCCCTGCTCGGCAGGGAGCCTGCTTCCTCCTCTCTCTCTGCCTGCCTCTCTGCCTACTTGTAATCTCTGTCTGTCAAATAAATAAATAAAAATCTTTTAAAAAAATAAATAAATAAACAGCATTTAGTATGTGTAAGATACCAAAGAATTACTATATATAGTGATGAAGAAAAAGATCTTAGATTTTAAAGATGAATTTGAAAATAAATGTCCACTTCTCCCATGTGTATCATATACTGCTTTACACACTACTGAGTACTTAGAAATTCTATTCTATGGTAAAATTTTGCTATTAAGCAGTAAAAATACTGAACATATGAAAATATTATTTCTATGTGTAAAAGATTGCCCTAAATTTATATATACATTTTAAAATGTACCAAACACCTCAAATATAAGATTTATGACAAAAAGACTTATTTCTTACTCCATTCTCTGCAATCTACAATAAAGACAATACAGTATCCATATAAAGCCTACTAGGTATATCACAAAAGTGCAGGAAAATTGTTTTTTAAAAAGGATGACTTGGGGTGCCTGGATGGCTCAGTCATTAAGCGGCTGCCTTCAGCTCAGGTATTGATCCCAGGGTCCTGGGATCGAGCTCTACATTGGGCTCCCAGCTCAATGGAGAGCCTGCTTCTCCTGCTTCCCCTGCTTGTGTTCCCTCTCTCCCTCTGTCAAATAAATAAATAAAATCTTTTTTTAAAAATGAGAAATAAAGAAAGATGACAGAGGTAAACGATGGGCTTTGGGTGATGATACACAATCTAACAAATGTCCCACAGGGCTGCAGGGTGTCCATAGCCTGCGCACAGACTGGAAACTTTATGTGTTTTCTGCTCAATTTTGCTATGAACTTATTAAACTTCTCTAAAAATGTATAGTTGATTAATTTAAAAAAAATGACCTCTCACCATTATCTGTGATCTCCTAGCTCAGTAATCTAATGCTACAAGTATCAGTCAGGCTACCTGTGGAAATGAAGCCCGGAGTGGAAGCCAGCAACTGAGTGCAGTGACACCAGCCAGTTTCTGCTGAGTGGTAAGAGCAGTGTACAAAGATAAAGCTCCTCCCTGGAAAGATAAGCAGAGAAAAGTCAATGGAACACATCCTCTGCTAACAGCAACGTAAGAGATTTCTTATTATTAATAATGCCCATTAAAGAAAAAAAATCAACCGGGATGGTTGATGTCTAATCAAATCAGGCAAACTAGCAGAAATACATACATACCCCACCCCACCATGTCCTGAAGGACATGATTCTCTACACTGAAGACCACTCTGAGAACATAGCAACCACCGAATCAGTCAAGAAACAGTTAACTGTATTTAAATACGCTTACAACTGCCTTAGGAACATCTTAAACTTATACTTATTTTCTGCTCTGAAAAGTCTTAGGTATAAAATCAAACATAGTCTTTTTTTTTTAATTTAATTTATTTATTTTAGAGAGAGAGAGTGAGAGAGAGCATGAGAGGGGAGAAGGTCAGAGGGAGAAGCAGACTCCCCGTGCAGCTGGGAGCCCGATGCGGGACTCGATCCTGGGACTCCGGGATCATGACCTGAGCCGAAGGCAGTTACTTAACCAACTGAGCCACCCAGGCGCCCCAAACATAGTCTTAAGTTGGTAATCTTTCCTACAGCAAAAATTCAAGATCATAAGGACTCTGTAGCAGGCACCTTCAGAGTATTTGTCTCTCCAGCTTAAAATAACCTGTGCTCTGGGAAGAGCATTCCAATTAGTCTTCCAAATGCCAAGTCCTCTGACCATGCCTGTTGGTCACTGGGCCCCATGAAAATATGAGATTCTTTCTCATCCAAGATAGTCATGTTCCTTTTCTCAAGATTTTGAAATTTGGATCAGTGACTATCAGCCTGTCTCTTTGTGTGGCTGGAACAGTAACCTATAAATTCAAGAACTGGAAAAGCTATAGACTGAAAAAGTAGAGAGCACCAACTGTAGATGAAAAGGCAAATGAGGCAGATGGGCAGAAAAACAGGAGATGGGAGAGAAAGTCATGAAGGCTTTCTATGTCTTAGCTATTTCCTGAGGCCCTGATTCATTCTCATCCTTGGTTTTCCTGATGTGATCCCACACACTCATAATTTCTTGCTTAAGGCAAAAGGAATTCCTTTCTGTAAATCATAATCAACAAATCTCAACTATATAGTCTCCTATGTTAGCTTTTTTTTTCTCGAATCAATCATTCATTTCTGTACCTACATTTGTCACAATGTGTATTACAAAAGACATTATCTTGACTTCAACAAATATCAAACCAGTAACCTCTTTTTTACTATACTGTATTGACAACCTATCTTTCTACCGAATTCTAACTTCTAAAGAATTCCCTAATTCTGACATTGTCTTAATTCAGTCTGAATTTAGTCTGAACACTAAGTTGTTGATTTAGAAGGTTTACAAATTAGAAGCTAGAGCAACCTGGGATGGGTGACAAGGTGAACATGAGATAAGCTGAAATAAGACGTAAGGTCAATATGAGGTAACTATGTCTGCAGAAAAAGTATAGGAGGTAAGGAGAAAAAGTACAGAGAGAAGATGTAAAAAATCACATACTTAAATCTAAAATCTATTTTACAAGACAAAAAGAGGAAAGATGATAGAGTGACATCATCATGATGGGACACAGGTCATTCCTAACTCTGCTCCCTTCTACAAGAACTAGCATCTAATCATGGACAGGACACCACTGAGAAAATCTTAGCGCATGAGGGGAGAGGCTGAGGCTGAGGCACCCTCTGAACCACAGAAACCAAGAGAGACCACACTGTAAGGTAAGAGAAGTAGCTACACGCTGACTGAGCTGCCCCTCTCCCAAGCCAGTGCAGCATCACCCAGAGAGTCTCCCCAGAATCTCTGGTTTCTGCAGTGGAAGAAGAGAATCCAGAGGGAACAACCAGCAACCTCCAGCACTGGAGGTCACTTTGGGGGAGCCCCAAGTGGGTTGGATTGCACTTGGATTGTGCCCCAAGGGGATTACAGGGGAGTCTGTGGGGCTCAACCACTGGGAATCTGTAACAAAAAGAGAGAAGAAATTCTCTTGTTTTCTATCCTACTGTTCCTATTAGTAGTCTCCTCTTAAGACAGGGGAATTATACTGTGTTTATTAAATTACAATTTTGTTTAAAAGGGGTACATAGCATCAACTTAGATACCTAACTACATATGTGATAATTACTTTAAGAAAATACATTCCAAGTGTGAATCAATTTACTTATTAATAAATTGATTTTCAAGACATAATCTAGAAGTTGAAGGCAATTGCTAAAGAGAGAAAACTAGAAAAGTGAAAAGAATACATTCTCATAATTAACTATATCTAGTCCATTCAAACTTAATTCAGCATTAAAGATAATTGTATATTAAAAAAAGAGAACAGTACATCAGATTCTATAATGTACTAAAAAGACTCCTCCATAGAAAAGGACAGAATCCACAGACTCCTAGATAAATATACCAATAACCAAACTTTACCTTACCTGAGAAAATCCTCCCAAAATAATTCTGTTAGAAGGAATGCCATTCTTCACCTCTTGCTCTATCAAAGCTTTTACTAAAAACAACATAAAATTAAATCACGAATGCCTTCAAAGTTAAGCCTAAATATACCATTTCAAATAGGATAAAATAGGTCAAAACAAGTGAAAAACTTGAAGCACTCTACTAGCTAAAATACAAAATTAGAATGTATTTTCATTATAAAACTCCTTTGCAGGTATTGTTTAAACTGTTCAATTATTTCTAACATAATTTATAAACAATAGTTCCTTCTCTTATCAATCAACAGCTATTCTTTCAATATGGTCAATTCTGCTCATATAAATATATTTCTCTCTCTTCAATGAATCAACCTAAAAGTTACCACTTTAAAATATAAATAAAGTATATTACACAATTTGTTATTTATAGTGTTTAAAAAGTTCATTCTATTATTTTAAAAACTATAGTACTAATTTTTCCTATAGCCAATAAATGATGCAGGGAGAAAAAATCAAGTGAGTCTTTTGTTTCTGCAAAATATTTTGACACAAATCATTAACTATAAAACTTGAGGACTCCTAGAATTTCCTTTTTTCCGTATAACCTGTCCTGGTTTTTTTTTTAGTAACTACACCCTTTGTAGATTATGTCCTCTCGTTTTAACATATGTATGTGAGTTCTCACTTCTTTTTTAAGGTCTCTTATTTATTATGAGCAAGCATCCAAGTAAGAGCATGAGCAGGAGTGATGGTCAGAGAGAGAAGGAGAAGCAGACACCCCACTGAGTAGGGAGCCAGACACATGGCTCCTTCTCAGGACTCTGGGATCGTGACCTGAGCCAAAGGCAGATGCTTAACCACCGAGAGCCACCTAGATGCACCAAGAGTTTCATTTTTTTTTCCCCCAAGAGTTTCATTTTTAAAGATTAAAATTTCCAAACTTTGTATTTCTTGTTATCAAAAAGTAAAAATTTGCTTTTTCTAAAACACTGAAAAAAACAAACGCCCAAATGAAAAACTACTTTCTTTTTATATAAAAAGTTTAGTACTGAGTTACAGTGAGTATGGAAAGTAATGCCCAGACTCTGGCATGGAAGAATGGGCTAGAGAACAGTAAAGGGGGCTTAAGAAATAAAAGAAGTGCTGAGAAATGGGAGGTATTTATGGGAGACCACAAAGCCTCAGTCAGATAGAGACTACAGACATGGCAGAATGGGGGTGCCTGGTGGCTCAGTCGGTTAGGCGGCGACTCTTGATTTTGGCTCAGGTCATGGTCTCAGGGTCATGAGATCAAGCCCTCCGTCAGGCTCCATGCTTAGCACAGTCTGCTTGTCCCTCTCCCTCTGCTCCTCCCCATCACTTGTGCAAACACACACATGATGTCTCTAAAATAAATTAATTAAATGAATAAAATATATTTTTTAAAGATTTTATTTATTTGACAGAGAGAGATCACAAGTAGGCAGAGAGGCAGGCAGAGAGAGAGAGAGAGAAGCAGGCTCCCCGCTGAGCAGAGAGCCCAATGCGGGACTCGATCCCAGGACACAGAGATCATGACCTGAGCCGAAAGTAGCAGCTTAACCCACTGAGCCACCCAGGCACCCAACAAATAAAATCTTAACCCCCCACCCCCCACCACAGAAAGGCAATAATGGCTGAGGTGTGAGGAGGGAAGTTTCAGGTAAGGGCCTGGGGAATGTTAGTTGTTTGCCACTGGGTGAGCTGTTGGGACTACTTCCCCCGAGTTTCACAAAGCTTTACCCCTCAAGGTTACACTAAGCGCTGAGATAATATTGACAAACTACAAAGACAGTAGTCAGCAGTAGAGCAGTGGCCTTCCAATTTCAATCACTGTTTGCATATGGGCAAGGGCACCACTGTGCTCCCTGAACCTTAACCCAAGTACTTTTTTTCTTGGTTCAGGGTTCAGGGTTCAGGGTTCATTTTTGAAAAGGATCCTACTGGTTTTTAAGCCATTTTGGAAATTTTCAAACAAATCTAAAAATAGAAAGAGTGTGCAGTAACTGTCAGGTACACATCACCTCACTTCTGCAACTATCAATTCACAGCCAGGCTAGTTTCACCAATATCTGCTGCGTCACCACCCAATTATTCTCAAGTCAATCCCAGTGATCCCATCTACTTGTAAACACTTCAGCACATATATAAAAGGATGCCTCTATACATTTTCTAAAATCAGGTTTCTCCCAATAAGCTAGTGTTCTTTATGCTTTCACTCTAAAAATAAATGGAATTATCACATCCATAAGAAACATGGAATGCCAACCAGAGAACACACTTTGGAGATTCTGTAAAGTAGAGCTAAGACTTGTGTCATAGAAGTGTTAAATGAGATGATTTACAAGAATTACCTGGATTGTTTAATAACTAAGTATTCAATCAGTGGCATCTATTAGTATTACCACACAAAAATTACCCAATATAAATTATGTTATATATGATTATATCACTATACCCATCCTTACTTCAAGTCTCCTTAATGAAGATAACTGGCCACAACTATTAAATTACTATTTTCTCTATTAGTCTATGTAAATCAAAGCAAAATTATGTATCCAACTGAGATAATAAAGTTTGATAAAGGCCATTCTTCCCCATTTACTTCATCTTCATTTACAATTAAGGGAGTCCATGTAGCCATCATGGCAAACAAGTTAGAGTGATCACAAAGGAAGGAAATACAATCACCTTCTAAGTTCATATAAATATATATTATTTCATCAACATCAATAAAACTATTGAACCTACTAAAAAAAGAATGCCTTTGTCTTTGTAAAGTGTTTCTGTACTTACCATTTTCTGCTGCCTGTTTAATTCCAGGTTCATCCTCCTGTGACTCTGGTGAAAGTCCAATAATATCAAACCTGGAAAATAAGGCAAAATCTTAAAAGAGATATTTGATTATAAAAGTATGTTTCACTAAACTCATGAAAATGAAACTCAAAATAAAATGTCTACAGAGGCCAAAAAATTAACTTAAATATGTGATTCTGACATTCTACTTGTTCCTTTCACCAACTAGATACAGATTTTAATGTTAAAAAATCACAATGCAAAAAAAAAAAAAAATCACAATGCCACATAATTTTATGGTAAGAACATCTAAGGGCGCCTGGGTCGCTCAGTGGGTTAAGCCTCTGTCTTCGGCTCGGGTCATGATCTCAGGGTCCTGGGATCGAGTCCCACATCTGGCTCTCTGCTCAGCAGGGAGCCTGCTTCTTCCTCTCTCTCTCTGCCTGCCTCTCTGCCTACTTGTGATCTCTGTCAAATAAATAAATAAAATCTTTAAAAAAAAAAAAAGAAAGAAAAGAACATCTAAGAAAATACCTAGTCCAATTGTACAGCCAAGCAAGAATCTCAACACACACTCCCCTAAAAAGTTTGCAATAAATTCCACCCATTCCTTTCCCCTTCTATTGCATCATAAGTCAATCCAATGGAACAGAGCTATTTTACCATGTCACTCTCGCATGCATACCTTCATATGTATTGAGTAGAGGAATTATATTGAGCTCTATCCATATTCTGCAAAACCTTTTCATCACACATAGTAGATACCTCCAACTAGAGACCCAAGGGAAGGTTTCCTCTGGCCCTTTCCATTTCTCTATCAAGTTATATCCTTTCATTAATGGTCTCTAGCCACATTAACCAGAAATTCTGGTTCTGGATGGGAATTTTGCCAGAGAGGGAAGATGAAAGAACCAATGGGCACAGCAGGCAGGAACTTGTGAAAGCTGCCAAGGAATCCAGAAGATATAAAAAGGAAGTGAAGGGTGGGTAAGATATGGGTGGGAACAAGCAGAGAGGACAAGATGATAATAGACTGGAAGTAGCTTAGAGGAACAAAGAATTGACTCTACTTTCTGATATAAAACACACAAGGAGGGCACCTGGATGGCTCAATGGGTTAAGCTTCTGCCTTCGGCTCAGGTCATGATCTCAGGGTCCTGGGATCGAGCCCCACATCGGGCTCTCTGCTCAGCAGGGAGTCTGCTTCCCCTCCTCTCTCTGCCTGCCTCTCTGCCTACTTGTGATCTCTGTCAAATAAATAAAATTTAAAAAACAAAAACAAAAACAAAACACACAAGGGTGGGAATGCAAGCTGGTATAGCCACTCTGGAAAACAGTATGGAGGTTCCTCAAAAAGTTGAAAATAGAGCTATGCTATGACCTGGCAAAATGCACTACTGGGCATTTACCCCAAAGATACAAATGTAGTGATATGAAGGGGCACCCCCCCCCAATGTTTATAGCAGCCATATCCACAACAGCCAAACTGTGGAAAGAGCCCAGATGTTATCAACAGATAAATGGATAAAGAAAATGTGGTGTGTACACACACATACCACACACACACACACACACACACACACAGGAATATTATGCAGCCATCAAAAATCGAAATCTTGCCATTTGCAACGATGTGGATGGAACTAGAGGGTATTATGCTAAGTGGAATAAGTCAATCAGAGAAAGGAAATTATCATATGATCTCACAATTTGCGGAATTTAAGAAACAAGACAGAGGATCATAAGGAAAGAGAGGAAAAAAATGAAACAAGAGGAAACCAGAGAGGGAGACAAACCATAAGAGACTCTTAAACTTAGAAAACAAACTGAAGGTTGCTGGAGGGGAGAGAGGTCATGGAATGGGGTGGCTGGGTGATGGACACTGGGGAGGATATGTGTTGTGGTAAGCACTGGGTGTTGTATAAGACTGATGAATCACAGGCTTGTACCTCGAAACAAATAATACATTATATGTTAACTTAAAAAATTAAAAATTTTTAAAAATTATTAAAATGACACTAAGCATCACTGATCTAGATTTTGATGAGAAAGAGTGGCTTTTACCAATCTGTTGCTCTTATTGTCCTGCTTCTATGGTAGAAACTGAAACAAGATCCCTGAGAGAATAAAAAATAAATAAGTAAAAACATACAAGGGAATGTAAAAATGTCTTGAGGGTAGAAGAGGAAGTGGTTTCCTTAAAAACTTGTCAACTCTCCAGACAGGCAAGAAATTGGAAGGGAGGGGTGCCTGGGTGGCTCAGTGGGTTAAGCCTCTGCCTTCAGCTCGGGTCATGATCTCAGGGTCCTGGGTTCGAGCCCCACATCAGGCTCTCTGCTTGGCGGGGAGCCTGCTTCCTCTCTCTCTCTGCCTGCTGTTCTGCCTGCTTGTCATCTCTCTCTTTCTGTTAAATAAATAAATAAAAATTAAAAAAAAAAAAAAGAAATTGGAAGGGAGAAAGGCTGCTGCTTAATTAGAGTGTATGCCACATGGGGTCATTCAAATGTTGGGTCACTGAAACCAGTAAAGGTTTATTAAGCAGTAAGAGATATTTTCTACAGTATTTCTGTCTACCCATTTTCTACTGTATCTCTACCTGTTGGTGCAGCTCCTTAAGGTTACCCCTGAATCTAAAATACAAAATCTTAAGGTTAAACTTGAAGGTTTAAGGTTAAATTTAAAGTTAATTATATAACTTTGCAACCTAAAAAGATAATTAAGAATTGCTACACACAACTGAGGGTTGATGGGGGGAGGGGAGCTGGGAGAGGGTGGTGAGGTAATGGACATTGTGAGGGGTGTGTGTGCTGTGGTGAGTGCTGTGAAGTGTGTAAACCTGGGGATTCACAGACCTGTACCCCTGGGGCTAAAAATACATTATATGTTTATTAAATATAAATAAATAAATAAAAGGAAAAACAAACAAACAAACATGACATCAGAAACAGAGTCCATTAAAGAATAAACTGGTAAATTCCACTTCATCAAAACTTCAAGTCTTTGCCCTGCAAAAGACTGTGTTAAGAGAATGAAAAGGCATACTACAGATTGGCAGAAGATATTTGCAAAACACATATCAACAAACAGTTCTGGCTGCATATGATATCTGGGATCAGTGCAAAAATGAAAAAAACAGGTCTCCTGTTCAAATAGCAGGAGAAAAATGACATTAAGTGAACTAAAATAAAACTTGTCCCTATCTTTCATGGTTTCTCACAAAAAAAAAAAAAAAAAAAGAATTGCTACATACAAAAGCACTTCTGTTTGTTAAAACAAACAAAAAACACAAAAGTTAAGTATAAATAAAAAGTTCTTACTGAATAATTCTGACTTACCAAGAAGGCATAGCCATGTTCATATTCAATGTTACAGGCATAATTGGTCTACACAGGAAAGAAAAAAACAGCAAAATAGGAGTAATGTAACAAGGCATAAAATCTGATAAATTTCATCAATTAAGAACAGATAATTACTTGAGGCTTATACAAAATTGTATGCTACAATTTTAACATATGAACTCTATCACTGCATCCACACTTACGTCATTTTTTCTACATATCCTGTATTCTGAAGATGGAGCAGCAGCTGGAAAAGGACTAAGTTTGGCAAATAAAAACATTTTCCTTTCTCAACTCCCTTATTTAATACATTCAAACAGACATGACCAGGAAAACAAGTAACCAAGACAGTTGTAAATGTATAAAATATGAGACTCTGGCTAAGGGTTCAAGGAAACGAGCAATATACCACACAGATAAAATAGCATCAATTCTCATATAGTCAGATTACATTTTTACTTATATTCTAACTTTTATCTATGTACGTGGTTATTTAAGAGATCTCTAAATAAACATGGGAAATGTAAGTTTTGCTTAAGTGTTCACTATACCCAATTCAGGTTTGTGATGAAAAATCTGCTGGATAACCTGAATATAGCTAGGTACAAAAGAAAAGAAAAATATACTAGAATTACATCTCACCACTAACCTTCTAATTCATGAAACAAGTCTACCTTAGAGGTTACAAAATCTTATCAAACTTTCTTTGAGGACATGAATTTCCCTAGACTGGGAAACAGCCTTAAATGAAATCAATCCTGGGGCCAATAACAATACAGCAGAAATTCTAACATAATCAAGAATTCTGTCTTATAGGGACGCCTGGGTGGCTCAGTTGGTTAAGCGGCTGCCTTCGGCTCAGGTCATGATCCCAGCGTCCTGGGATCGAGTCCCACATCGGGCTCCTTGCTCGGCGGGGAGCCTGCTTCTCCCTCTGCCTCTGCCTGTGCCTCTGTCTGCCTGTGCTCGCTCGCTCTCTCTCTCTCTCTAACAAATAAATAAAATCTTTAAAAAAAAAAAAAAAGAATTCTGTCTTACAGATGAATCAGAATAACAGAGGACACAGCCATTCCTGCCATAGTATTTAGCTGTAGCCTACAGAGGTCAGATAAAGCTTCTAGGGGTGCCTGGGTGGCTCAGTGGGTTAAGCCTCTGCCTTCGGCTCAGGTCATGATCTCGGGGTCCTGGGATTGAGTCCCACATTAAGCTTTCTCTCAGTGGGAAGTCTACTTCCCTGCTCTCTCTGGCTGCCTCTCTGCCTACTTGTGATCTCTCTCTGTCAAATAAATAAAATCTTAAAAACAAAAACTTCTATTTCAGGATAAAAAGGGGAGAAAAAGTTTTCTTACCTCATCAGGTAGTTTTTCTTGTTCCATTTTCTCTTTCACATTTATCAGCTCCACTGCTACTACCACTTCTGAGGATGAATTACTAACCTACTGGCAAGAATCTAATCCCACTTGCCTTCTTAGCTACTGTCTCTTGGCAACCTTTTGATCTAAAACCTTGCCAATCTCAGCAATTTCTGAGTTTGCTCAAGACATCCACAAACATTTTCAGAATTCAAAACCAAATCTATCAGACTTCAAAACCTGTGTTCTTTCCACAGTACATCACATTGCCTTTAGCTGATAAAATTTAGGAGTGTTTTTAACATAGTAAATAAAGATCTCTCACAAACTGACAAGTAAATAAATCCCCTTCTGGGATATCCTTAGATCTCAGATGTTTATGCATATAAAGGAATTTTTCTAGGTCTGAGTTCAACTGACCTCCACGAAAGCATTATTTTAAATTTCCCAACAAAAAAGAAAAAAAAAAATTCTATGTAGCGAAGTTACCAGTTTAGTTTTTAAAAAATTTACTAATCTTTATTTTTAAACTTAATATTTAAAAGGATAAAAACTAGTTACATTCAAATCCTTTTCTAGGAAAGTAAAGCTCTCACAATTATTCTTCTCCAGATTCTGAATTACAAATGTGAAGATTAAAATACTTACGCATGTGGGCAGATATATTTGATATGTGAACTTCTGATACCTGCAAAGGCTTCTGCCCATCCATGCCTGGTAGGGAAATTATTTGAATGATGTCATTAGATACGATTTTAAATCCCAATAAATTAGTAACAGAATAGTAACTTTAAAAAACTTGCAAGGATAAATGTTAACTCCTTATAAAACCTTATAAGTTTGGACCATCAATGGTACTGAAATACCACAACCAACCCAGAAACAACCCAAAGGCTAATACAGCTCAAGCTTTACCTACAAATAAAGATGATGTCTCCTGATTTCTGAAGAGCAGTGTGTTTTCTTCCATATATTTCTACAAGGCTTTATAATTTACAAAATACAGATATGCTTATCTCTTTATAATCTGACAACAATGTGCCTAACAAAGTAGGCAAGACAGATAATACAATTCACACTATATTATATAATGTGAATTATCATATAATGACAAAAGTCGTCTCAGGAGTAAATCCGTTATCTTAAACTCTACACGCTAATAAATAAATAAATAAATAAACTATACATGTTTACTGCACTACTAAAAATAACTTTAACATTCTTTACTTGTGTCTGTTGTGGACATACACATGTTCAAAATGGAACACTAGAAAAACTGAAAATCAGCATAATCCTTCAAGCCAGAAATAAGCAGTTAATCTTCCGATGTATTTCTTTCCAATTCTTTCATGTTTATCATTTAAGAAACAGGTAACAGATTTTACAAAAATGGGATACTATACATACATACAGTTTCCTGCTTGTTTATATTTGACATTATAACTGATACTTTTTACATGTTACTTTTTTTTTCTTAAGTTTTTTTATTTTGGGGGGGAGGGGGAGAGGGAGAGAAAGAATCTTAATCAATCTCCACATCCAGCACGGAGCCAACGTGGAGCTTGATCCCATGACCCTGAGATCATGACCTGAGCAGAAATCAAGAGTCAGCTGCTTAACTAAGTGAGCCATGTGGGATCTCCTAACATGTTACTTTTACTAAAGGATAAAGTAAAATTAACTTAAATGGTACCTGGCTGGCTTAGTTTATAGAGGATGTGACCTCCACTGGTAGTGAGTTCAAGCCCCATGTTGGTTATGGAGCCTACTTAAATTTAAAAAATAATTAAAAATGTAAAAAACCTTAAAATTTAAAAATTAAAATTAAATAAATAATGTGGTGCCTGGGTGGCTCAGTCAGTTAAGCAGGCTCTTGGGTTTGGCTCAGGTCATTATCTCATGGACAGTGGGATCAGCCCCTGTGATGGGCTCTGTGCTCAGCGGAGAGTCTGTGTGAAGACTCTCTCCCTCTGCCCATTTCCCCACTTGCACATGCACACTCTCTCTCTAAAATGAACAAATCTTTTTTAGAAATTAAATAAATAAATGTTAAATGATTTTCTATTAACTATTTCTCTATTTTAATCCACCTTCCCAAAAGTGTTAAAGACATAGAAAAATCAGTAACAAAGAAGTAATTTTAACACTTACATAACACTAGCTATGAGTCAGGCAATATTCTAGAGTTGTACATGTGCTTTGCTTGTGTACATGTGTGTTTATATGTGAGTTCATGTGTGTCTTTTGTGTGTATGTCTGTAGACATATGAGATATATATACGAGGCTTCATTATGAAAACTACAAAAATGTTGAAAGAAATTAAAGAAGACTTATACAAATGGATATCCCATATTCAAGGACCAAAAGACTTAATATTCTTCTTTTTAAACATTCATTTATTTATTGTAGAGAAAAAGAGTATGCAAGTGGCAGGAGGGGTAAAGGGAGAGAATCTTCAAGCAGATTCCCTGCTGAGTGCGGAGCCTGACAAGGGTCTCATCTCAGGACCCTGAGATCATGACTTAAGAGAAATCAAAAGTTGGATGCTCAACTGACTAAGCCACCCAGAAGCCCAAGACTTAATATTCTTAAGGTGGCAGTACTCCCAAAATGCTATACAAAGTCAATGCAATCTTTATCAGAATCACAGCTGGCTTTGCAGAAATTGACAAGCCAATTCTAAAATTCAGTTGGACATGTAAGAGACCCAGAAGACTCAAAACAATTTTAAGAAAGAATGAGGTTGGAGGACTCACACTTCTCAATTTCAAAGCTACTACAAAGCAATAGTAATAAAGACAGAGTGGTACTGAAACAAGGAAAGATCTACAAATCAACAGATTTGAAAATATAGAAATAAACCTGCCACTTATGGTTAACTTATTTCTGAAAAGTGTGCCCCCCCAAAAAATCAATGGGGAAAGAATAATCTTTTCAACAAAAGTAGCTAGGATGCAACAGGATGAAGTTGAACTCCTAGCTCACACCATACACAAAAATTAACTCGAAATGTACCAAAAACTTAAATGTAAGAGATAAAATTATAAAACTCCTAAAAGAAAATATATGAAAATCTTGTGATGTTGGATTTGGCCATGGTTTCCTCTTAGACACTAAAAGCACAAACAATGAAGAAAAAAATTAATAATCAAAAATAAAAACTATTATGCTTTAGAGAGCACTATGAAGAAAAAGACAAACTATAGAATGGAAAATTACTTGCAAACTATATTCAGTAAGGATCCAGTATCCATAACATATAAACAACTCTTAAAACCCACAAAAAAAAAAAAAAAAAGACAACCTAAATATAAAGAGGTAAAGGACCTGAACAGACACTTCTCCAAAGATATACAAATGGCCAATGTGTACAGGAAAAGATCCTCAACATTATTAGTCATTAATGCAAATAAAAACACAATGAGATACCACTTCACACCCATTAGGATGGCTATAATCAAAAAGACAATAACAGGTGTTAATGAGAATGGGAAGAAAGCAGAATTTTCATATACTGATAGTAACATGAAGTTATCATATGACCCAGCAATTTACTCAAAGGAATATGATGAACAATAAAAAGGAATAAAGTTCCTATATATATTACAACATGCATGAATTTTAAAAACATTGTTAAGTAAAAAAAGCCAATTACAAAAAAACATATATTATATTATGATTCCATTTATATGAAATGTCCAGGATAGCTGAATCTATAGAGATAGAAAGTAGCCTAGTTACTTACCTAGAGGACTTGGGGGTAAAAAAAGAGTACAAGGTTTCCTTTTGGAGTAATAAAAATGGTTTCACAGCTTTGTGAATATATTAAAGACTGAACAGCAGAATTCAAATGGGTGAATTGTGTGGTAATCAAATTACATCTCCAACTATTACAAAAAGAATTAAAAAGGAATAAACGACCTAAATCCAGTCATGAGACATTAAACTCAACCTGAGGGTCACTCTATAGAATGTACAGAGGTAAGGCTCCACATTTTAAAAATATGAAGGATATGAAAGGCTAATCAACTGTTTCTAAATGAAGCACAAATTACTGGAAAGGATCTTGGACCAGGAAGGAAACACATTAATTGGGAAAGCTGGAAAAACTTGAATGGATTCTATGGACCGGATGGTAGTGTTGGATCAATGCTGATTTCCTACTCTGGAGTGTTGTAATGCTGGTCATGTACAGTATCCTCATGCGTGGGCAACACTGGAGTAATTAGAGATGATGGAAGATCATGCTTCCCATCAGGCTGATCTCAAAGAATTAAAAAAAAAAAAGACTTTGATCACTAGATATACGTACACATAGGGAGACAGAGAAAGAGCTTTGACAGCACGCACAAATGCACAATGTGGTAAAAGATTAACAGCTGGAGAAGCTTGGTACCAATGATATGGAATGATTTCTTAGATATAAACACCAAAAGCACAAGCAACCAAAAAAAAAAAAAAAAGATAAACGAACTCATCAGGATTAAAAAAACTGTTGTGCTTTGGGGTGCCTGAGTGGCTCAGATGGTTAAGCATTTGCCTTTGGCTCAGGTCAAGATCTCACCATCCTGGGATGGAGCCCCACACCCAGCTCCTTGCTCAGCAGGGAACCTGCTTCTCCCTCTCTCTCTCTCACTCTCCCTGATTGTGCTCCCTCTCTGGTTCTGTCAAATAAGTAAATAAAATCTTTAAAACTAAATAACAAAAATAAGGGCAAAGGTATAAATGTTTATACCTTTATAAAGGTATTCACATCTATAGATTTCTTTAGTGAAGATATATAAATCACCAATAAGCACATGAAAAGATGACCAAATCATTAGTCATTAGGAAATGTAATTAAAAACCAAAATAAGATTAACATCTTAGACCCAACAGGATGGTCATAATCAAAAAGAAAGATGATAACAAATACTGGTGAGAATGTGGAGAAATCAGAACCCTCATACACTACTGGTAGAAATGTAAAATGGTACAGCCACTGGGGACAACAGTCTGGGAGTTTCCTCAAAAGGTTAAAAATTACCACTGACTCAGCAATTATTCAAGTGAACCGAAAGCCCGTGTTTAGGTAAAATCTTGCAAATGGATGTTCAGAGTAACACTACTCCTAATAGACAAAAAGTGGAAACAATTCAAATGTTCATCAACTGATGAATTTAAGAAACATGGTATATCCTAAGATCAATAAATGGAAATCCCTCCACAGAATATTATTTGGCAATAAAAGGAGTAAAATACCGGTACACATTACAACATGAATGAACCTGAAAAACACACTATGTGAAAGAATTTAGACACAAAACGTCATATATCGCCTGATTTCATTTATATGAAATACCCAGAAGAGGCAAATCCACAGAATCTGAAAGGAGATTAATGGTTGCCGATGAAGGGAATGAGGACTATCTGCTAAGAGGTATGCCATTTCCTTTTGGGATGCTGAAAATATCCTGGAATTAACATAGTAATGATGGTTCCACAACTCTGTAAATATACTAAAAACGATGGGATTAAGAGGGAATTAAAAGGGTAACTTTTATGGATGTGAATTATATATATCAATAAATAACATCAACTAAGATTTTAAAAAGTGGCAGGCCAGAATTGAACTGTGGCCTACTGATGGCCAACTACTCCTCCACACAAGAAATACTAAGAACTTTTATGTAATAAAAAGGAATAGGAATCTTGAGTTCCAGTCCCCACTGTGCCTTTAAGAAGGTGTGGCCTCAGTTCAGTCTAGTGGCTTTTAAAAGTGTGGTCCTGGGACCAGCAGAATCTTCTGGGAACTTGTTAGGAATGCAAATTCCTGGGCCCAATCCCAAACCCAGTGAATCAGAAACTCAGGTGGTGGGGACCAACAATCAAGCCTTCCATGTGACTTTTATGCATGCTACAGTATGAAAACCAATGCCTTTCCAGTTCTCAGTTTTCCCACCCATATTCTGAGCTGGTTGTACTAGATGATTTCAAAGGTCCCCAAAGATTATAAAAATCGTTGACTATAACTGAATTATACAAAAGTATGGCCAACTTGTCCTTTTGATAATTGTCAAAGTCAGTGGAAACCTCAAGATTTAAGAAGTCTATACAAAGCTTCAGTTAAATAGAATCTAATGTTCAGAAACCTAGATCAATGAGAATACATTTCACTTAATTATTAGAAACCAAAAGGAAATGAAACAGACACACACAAAGGTTATGGGTTCAGAAAGTGAATTTCAAGGCATATTCCAAGAAATATTACAACTCCACTCTATTTACTTCTGAATTGTCCTTTTAGAAAAGACTACAAAGTAACTTACATCTATTTTCATAATGTTCACTAATCCAAACTAATAATGGTGTGGAACTAAAACCTCAAAGATTCCACAAGAAACACAACTCATCACCATCTCTGTCCAAGTAGCATATCGCTGCCATGGAATCACCCTTAGGCATCCTAATGAGTCTTACCAACTACCTGGCTCAGAGCAGAGTGACCCAAGATGGGCCAGATTCTTTAGAACTTCTCAAACTCAACACACACAAAACAGATAATCATGTCAAAAAATGGGCAGAAGACATGAGCAGACACTTCTCCAATGTAGACATACAAATGGCTATCAGACACATGAAAAAATGTTCGTCATCACTAGCCATCAGGGAGATTCAAATCAAAACCACACTGAGATACAAACTTACACCAGTTAGAATGGCCAAAATTAACAAGACAGGAAACAATGTGTGTTGGAGAGGGTGTGGAGAAAGGGGAACCCTCTTACACTATTGGTGGGAATGCAGGCTGGTGCAGCCAATTTGGAGAACAGTGTGAAGATTCCTTAAGAAATTAAAAACAGAGCTTCCCTATGACCCTGCAATTGCACTACTAGGTATTCAGCCCAAAGATACAGATGTAGTGAAAAGAAGGGCCATCTGTACCCCAATGTTCATAGCAGCAATGGCCACGGTCGCCAAACTGTGGAAAGAACCAAGATGCCCTTCAACGGACAAAATGGATAAGGAAGATGTAGTCCATATACACTATGGAGTATTATGCTTCCATCAGAAAGGATGAATACCCAACTTCTGCATCAACATGGACAGGACTGGAAGAGATTATGCTGAGTGAAATAAGTCAAGCAGAGAGAGTCAATTATATGGTTTCACTTATTTCTGGAGCATAAGAAATAACACGGAGGAGATGGAGAGAAGGGAGTTGAGGGAAATTGGAGGGGGAGATGAACCATGAGAGACTATGGACTCTGAAAAACAATCTGAGGGTTTTGAAGGGGCGGGGGGGTGGGAAGTTGGGCCAGCCTGGTGGTGGGTATTGTGGAGGGCACGTATTATATGAAGCACTGGGTGTGGTGCAAAAACAATGAATTCTAGTACACTGAAAAGTAATTAAAAAAATAAAAAAATTTTAAAAAAGAATTTATTTGAGAGAGAGAGATTGAGACACCGAGTGGGAAGAGGGGCAGAGGGAGATGAAGACTCCCTGCTGAGCAGGGAGCCCGATATAGGACTTGATCCCAAGACCTTGGGATCATGACCCAAGCCAAAGCAGACACTTAACCAACTGGGCCACACAGGCACCCAAGATGGGTCAGATTCTTAAAAAAACACCATAACTAGGGTTGATAAAAAGTCAAAGCTGGGTTGATCCATTTTGGAGTGACAAGGAAAGTGTGTCAACAGAAAAAACTGTGCAAATATACAGAAAGAACCAAAAGTGAGAGACCACAAGGGCACAAAAGGCAAAGAGAATACCTTTGGTGTGGTTGACCAGATAGTCCCCACAAAATTCATGTCTACCTGGAACCTCAAAATGTGCCCTTATTTGGAAAGAGGCTCTTTGCAGATATAATCTGTTAAGGATCAAGATGAGATTTGCTAAGATTAGGATGGACCCTAAATCTAGTAACTGGTGGGTAGTCAGTCAAGATGGCGGAGGAGTAGAAGAATGTGATGACATCAGGTCGCAGGAGTTCAGCTAGATAGTTATCAAACCACTCCGAACAACTACAAACTCAACAGGAAATGGGAGAGAAGAGCAGCAATTCTAGAAACGGAAAATTTACCACTTTCTGAAAGGTAGAACGTGTGAAGTGAATCTGAAGCAACGAGAAGATAGACCTGGGGGGAAGGGGCCAGCTCCCAGCAAGCAGTGGAGCAATGTAGCACAAAATTCAAACTTTTAAAAGTCTGCTCCACTGGGTGCCTGGGTGGCTCAGTGGGTTAAAGCCTCTGCCCTCAGCTCAGGTCATGGTCTCAGGGTCCTGGGATAGAGCCCCATCGGGCTCTCTGCTCAGCAGGGAGCCTGCTTCTTCCTCTCTCTCTGCCTGCCTCTCTGCCTACTTGTGATCTCTGTCTGTCAAATAAATAAATAAAACCTTAAAAAAAAAAAAAGTCTGCTCCCCTGAGGGACATCAGCTAAGCAGGGGTGGAGCTTTCACGGGGACACTGTGGTCTCAGATCCCGCAGGGTCACAGAAGGATCGGGGGTGTCTGAGTGCAGCAGAGCTTGCAGGTACACAGTGGGGAAGCAAATTAAAGAGCCGGAGCCAAGGAGGGAGCGCTCAGCTCAGGGTTACCTTAAACTGTGATCTGCGGCGCAGTCATACCATGGCTCTTTGAGCAGGGACCCCATAAGTAGCAAATTCAGGGAGACCCACCGTCCTCTGCCAGAAGAACAGCACGGCAGAAATCTGCAGGGTTTGGAGACTCCAAATGGAGCTGTGCACCAGAGACAGAAATGCTCGGTCACGGGCTGGGTGAGCTCGGAGTGCGGCGGGAGAACAGGGAGATGAGAGTAACTTACCCCTTTTCTCCCAGGGCGCAATGAGGAGTGGGACCACTAGCTCTTGGCTACTCTGGGTGGAGACTGGGAGGCCACCATTTTCATTCCAGTCCTCCAGAGCTCTACTCCAGAGCTCTACGGGAGGGCATTCAGGGAACAAAAGCTCCGGAGAGCGGAGAGCAAATCCAAGCAGATTACTTAGCCAGGCTCCTGGCAAAAGTGGTGCTATTCCGCCTCAGGCAAAGACATTTGAGAATCACTACAACAGGCCCCTCCCCCAGAAGATCAGCAAGAACATCTCGCCAAGACCAAGCTCACTGATCAAGAACAGTGGAATTCCAGAGCTAGGGAAAAACAAAGCATGGAATTTATGGCTTTCTCCCCATGATTCTTTAGTTTTGCAAAGTTAATTAAATTTTTAAAATTTATTTCTTTTTCTTATTCTAATTTTTTTAAACCTTTACTCTTTCCTCTTTTAATGTTTTTTAACAAGTTTATCTTAACAATACCTTTCTTAAAAAAAAAATCCTTTTGGGGGCGCCTGGGTGGCTCAGCAGGTTAAAGCCACTGCCTTCGGCTCGGGTCATGATCCCAGGGTTGTGGGACTGAGCCCCACATCAGGCTCTCTGCTCTGCGGACAGCCTGCTTCCTCCTCTCTCTCTCTGCCTCTCTGCCTACTTATGATCTCTATCAAATAAATAAATAAAATCTTAAAAAAAAATCCTTTTGAACCTTCATTATTATAGTCATATTTTATCCTTTGTTGTATCTAACTTTACTTCCTGTATACATGCAGGGTTTTTTGTTTTTTTTTTCCTAAAAAATTTTGGGATACATTTCTTCTAATGGATCAAAATATACCCTAAATCTAGCACAGGGCTTGTTCTAGTCTCCAGCCTGAGCAAATTCTCTTCACTTTTTTTTTCTTTCTTTTTACAACCAACTTATCAATTCCTTTTTCAGAATTCTTTTTTTTTAAATTTTCATCTTTACAATCATATTCCATCCCTTCATCATGTTTACCCTTATTTTTCAATACATATATTTCTTTCTTTAAAATTTTGGGAGATAGTTTCTTCTAAGAGACCAAAATACACCCAATTGAGTAGTTCTGTTCTATTCACCAATCTAATATATATACACACACACACACATATATATATATTTTAAATTTTTTTAAAACTTCATTTTACCCCTTTTCTTCTTCCCCCGATTTGGGGTCTCTTCTGATTTGGTCAGCATACATTTTTCTGGGGTCTTTGCCACCCTTTTATTATTATGTTCTCTTGTTCATATATTCTTATCTGAATAAAATGACAGGGCAGAAAAACTCACCACAAAAAAAAAGAACAAGAGGCAGTACCAAA
>ML110364.1:0-103361 GCA_003697995.1 Taxidea taxus jeffersonii | reverse complement strand
AAAAATGGAGGCTCTTACTGCTAGAATAAATGAGGCAAAAGAGAGAATTAGTGACATAGAAGACCAAATGACAGAGAATAAAGAAGCTGAGCAAAAAAGAGACAAACAACTACTGGACCATGAGGGGAGAATTCGAGAGATAAATGATACCTTAAGACAAAACAATATGAGTAATTAGGATTCCAGAAGAAGAAGAAAGAGAGAGGGGCAGAAGGTATACTGGAGCACATTATTATAGAGAATATCCCTAATATGGCAAACAAAACATGCATCAAAATCCAGGAGGCACAGAGAACACCCTTCAAAATCAATAAAAATGGGTCCACATCCCATCATCTAATAGTAAAACTTACTAGTCTTAATGACAAAGAGAAAATCCTGAAAGCGGCTCAGGACAAGAAGTCTGTAGCATGGAATGGTAAAAATATTAGATTGGCAGCAGATTTATCCACAGAGACCTGGCAGGCCAGAAAGGACTGGCATGATATACTCAAAGCACTAAATGAGAAAAACATGCAGCCAAGAATACTATATACAGCTAGGCCATCATTGAAAATAGAAGGAGAGATAAAAAGCTTCCAGGACAAACAAAAACTAAAAGAATTTGTAAACACCAAACCAGCCCTACAGGAAATATTGAAAGGAGTCCTCTAAGCAAAGAGAGAGCCTGAAAGTAGTAAACCAGAAAGGAAGAGAGACATTATACAGTAACAGTCACCTTACAGGCAATACAATGGCACTAAAATTCTTATCTTTCAGTAGTTACCCTGAATGTTAATGGGCTAAATGCCCCAATCAAAAGACACAGGGTATCAGAATGGATAAAAAACAAAACAAAACACAACAAACCATCAATATGCTGTCTACAAGAAACTCATTTTAGACCCAAAGACACCTCCAGATTTAAAGTGAGGGGGTAGAAAACAATTTACCATGCTAATGGACATCAAAAGAAACCTGGGGTGGCAATCCTTATATCAGATCAATTAGATTTTAAGCCAAAGACTATAATAAGAGATGAGGAAAGACACTATATCATACTCAAAGGGTCAGTCCAACAAGAAGATCTAAAAATTTTAAATATCTATGCCCCTAACATAGGAGCAGCCAACTATATAAACCAACTAATAACAAAATCAAAGAATCACATCAACAATAATACAATAATAGTAGGGAATTTTAACACCCCCCTCACTGAAATGGGCAGATCATCCAAGCAAAAGACAAACAAGGAAATAAAGGCCTTAAATAACACAATGGACCAGATGGACATCTCAGATATAGTCAGAACATTCTGTCCCCAAACAGGAGAATACACATTCTTCTCTAGTGCACATGGAACATTCTCCAGAATAGATCACATCCTGGGTCACAAATCAGGTCTCAACCAGTACCAAAATACTAGGATCATTCCCTGCATATTTTCAGACCACAATGCTCCAAAGCTAGAACTCAATCACCAGAGGGAAGTTGGAAAGAACTCAAATACATGGAGGCTAAAGAGCATCCTACCAAAGAATGAATGGGTCAACCATTCTTCAAAAGAAGAATTGAAAAAATTCATGGAAACAAATGAAAATGAAAACACAACTGTTCAAAATCTGAGGGACACGGCAACAGCGGTCCTGGGTGTAAAGTATATAGTGATGCAACCCTTTCTCAAGAAACAAGAAAGGTCTCAAGTACACAACCTAACCTTATACCGAAAGGCACTGGAGAAAGAATAGCAAAGAAAGCATAAACCCAGCAGGAGAAGAGAAATAATAAAGATCAGAGCAGAAACCAATGAAATAGAAACCAAAAGAACAGCAGAACAGATCAACGAAACTAGGAGCTGGTTCTTTGAAAGAATTAATAAGATTGATAAAGCCCTGGCCAGACTCATCAAAAAGAAAAGAGATAAACTACCAAAACTGAACCAGGAAGAAATAAAAAATCTGAACAAACTCATAGCCAGTAAGGAGATTGAAGCAGTCCTCAAAAATCTCCCAACAAACAAGAGCCCAGGGCCAGACAGCTTCCCAGGGGAATTCTACCAAACATTTAAAGAAGAATTAATACCTATTCTCCTGAAACGGTTCCAAAAAATAGAAATGGAAGGAAACTTCTAAACTCATTTTATGAGGCCAGCCTTACCTTGATCCTAAAACCAGACAAAGACCTCATCAAAAAAGAAAATTACAGACCAATATCCTTGATGAACACAGATGTGAAAATTCTCACCAAAATAATAGCCAAGAGGATCCAACAGGACATTAAAAGGATTATTCAGGGGTGCCTGGGTGGCTCAGTGGGTTAAGCCTCTGCCTTTGGTTCAGGTCATGATCTCAGGGTCCTGGGATCTGGCTCCGAATAGGGCTCTCTGCTCAGCAGGGAGCCTGCTTCCCCCTCTCTCTGCCTGCCTCTCTGCCTACTTCTGATCTCTCTCTCTGTCAAATAAATAAATAAAATCTTTAAAATAAAATAAAAGGATTATTCACCATAGTCATTCACCATGACCAAGTGAGATTTATTCCAGAGTTGCAAGGTTGGTTCAACATCCGCAAATCAATCAATGTGATACAATACATTAATAAAGGAAAGAACAAGAACCATATGATACTCTCAACAGATGCTGAAAAAGCATTTGAGAAAGTACAGCATCCTTTCTTGATCAAAAGTCTTCAAAGTGTAGGGATAAAAGGTACATACCTCAATATCATCAGAGCCATCTATGAAAAACCCACTGCAAATATCATTCTCAATGGAGAAAAACTGAGAGCTTTACCACTAAGGTCAGGAATACAGCAGGGATGTCCATTATCACCACTGCTATTCAACATAGTACTAGAAGTCCTAGCCTCAGCAATCAGACAACAAAAAGAAATTAAAGGCATCCAAATCAACAAAGAAGTCAAACTATCACTCTTTGCAGATGATATGATACTTTATGTGGAAAGCCCAAAAGACTTTACTAAAAATCTGCTAGCACTTGTATAGGAATTCAGTAAAGTGTCAGGATATAAAATCAATGCATAGAAATCAGTTGCACTGCTATACAGCAACAACAAGACAGAGAAATTAAGGAGTTGATCCCATCACCCAAAACCATAAGATACTTAGGAATAAACCTAACCAAAGAGGCAAAGATTCTATACTCAGAAAACTATAAAGTACTCAGGAAAGAAATTGAAGAAGACACAAAGAAACGGAAAAACATTCCATGCCCACGGACTGGAAGAACAAATATTGTGAAAATGTCTATGCTACCTAAAGCAATCTACATGTTTAATGCCATCCCTATCAAAATACCATCCATTTTTTTTCAAAGAAATGGAACAAATAATCCTAAAATCTATATGGAACCAGAAAAGACATCGAATAGCCAGAGGAATGATGAAAAAGAAAGCCAAAGTTGGTGGCATCACAATTACAGACTTCAAGCTCTATTATAAAGCTGTAATCATCAAGACAGTATGGTACTGGCACAAAAACAGGCACATAGATCAATGGAACAGAATAGAGAGCCCAGAAATAGACCCTCAACTCAATGGTCAACTAATCCTCGGCAAAGCAGGAAGGAAAGTCCAATGGAAAAAAGACAGTCTCTTCAACAAACAGTGTTGGGAAAATTGGACAGCCACATGCAAAAAAATGAAACTGGACCATTTCCTTATACCACACATAAAAATAGACTTAAAATGGATGAAAGACCTCGATGTAAGAAATGAATCCATCAAAATCCTCGAGGAGAACACAGGAAGCAACCTCTTTGACCTCAGCCACAGCAACTTCTTCCTAGAAACATCGGCAAAGGCAAGGGAAGCAAGGGCAAAAATGAACTACTGGGACTTCATCAAAATCAAAAGATTTTGCACAGCAAAGGAAATAGTCAACAAAACCAAAAGACAACTGACTAAGAGAAGATATTTGCAAACAACATATCAGATAAAGGGCTAGTATCCAAAATCTATAAAGAGCTGAGCAAACTCAACACCCAAAGAACAAATAATCCAATCAAGAAATGGGCAGAGAGGGGCACCTGGGTGGCTCAGTGGGTTAAGCCTCTGCCTTCGGCTCAGGTCGTGATCTCAGGGTCCTGGGATTGAGCCCCACATCAGGCTCTCTGCTCAGCAGGGAACCTGCTTCCCCCCTTCTCTCTCTGCTTGCTGCTCTGCCTACTTGTGATCTCTCTCTCTGTCAAATGAATAAATTAAATCTTTACAAAAGGAAAAGGCTATCCAAATGGCCTGTCAATATAACATATCAACCACTAAAAAAAAAAAAAAAAAAATCTAGTAACTGGTGTCCTTATTAGATATGAGGAATAAAAAAAGGAAGCGGAAAAGAAATCAAAAGAACAGAAAAGAAAAAAAAGAAAAAAAAGAAAGGAAGGAGAAAAGAAAAGAACAGAACACAGATAAATAGCAAAAAGGTCATGCCTGAGGGAGGCAGAGATTGGAAGTATATTGCCACAAGCGGAAGAATGCCAGGAGCCATCAAACCTGGAAAAGGCAAAGGATTCTCCCCTTGGAGGAGTTCATATAGTCCTTCTGATACCTTGATTTTGAACTGCTAGTCTATTTAACTGTGCAAATAATTTTCTGTTGCTTAAAGCCATCTAGTTTATGGTTTCTAACTATGGCAGCCCTAGGAAAATAATATACCTGGTGACTAATTACCATTATATGTTTTCCCCCTTAATTCCTCATTCATTTATTTACTCAACAGATAGTTGTTCTACATATCCAGTACTGGCCAAGCCGTGGGGATGCAGTATTAAGTTAAATAGAAAATATCCGTGTTCTCAGGTGAATTTTATAGCATGTCAGTTATATATCAAGGAAATTAAAAAAAATCTTTGCCTTCATGGAGTTTATGTACAAGGCAGCTATCCTTATATCCTTCCACAAATACCGCTTTTTGCTTAAACTAGTTGAACAGTTTCCTAGTCCCTATAACTAAATGATCTCCAAATAACATTCTATAATTCTTAGTTCTTAATTATAGGACTTGCAAACAAATGGTCGTTTACGATATACCCATGTTGCCAATTTAGTATTATTTTCAATCATCTCTGTATTGATCTCTCAGTTAATCTACTTAACCAGTTTCTGTCTTTGAAACTTTCATTTTTATTTTTTTTTCTTCTGAAACTTTGTTTTCTAAGCTTTACAATCTCCACAGCCTAGAAAACTCACACATGGATTGGTAACACAGACCAGTAACTCCTGGAATATATGAAAGGAAGGGTAAGTTTACATGATAAAGGCCAAGCTTTCCACCTGGCCTTTTCTCCTTCCTGCTCCCCTTACCTGAAACTGAGCTTTCAGGTGTCACATTCAGCTGGGATGAGGGTAAGATGAGGGAGTTGTTACCAGTTTGAAGCAAAGCTGTGGGCTGGGACACCTAGAGGGGTGGGAGGTAATGCCACAGTGCACTACTGGCCAGAACTGTCAGAACAGATGCCAGGTTTCTCACAGAATTACAAATACGGAAAGGGGGGATGGCCAGAATAAACCCAGTGGTGCTGACTGAAAGTAGAGGAATCAGAATACACCCCTCTAATTTTAATATATGAATATACCTAAATTGATAAAGATGTGTGCCTACACATGTATGTTAATGTAGCTACACTCCTGGCTCTGCCCACTGAAAGGATCTAGAAGTAATGATTCTACCAATTAGCACATAAAGCACCCAGATATTGGTTCCTAAATATTCTCTACTAAAAGGAACCCAGGGCTCTTGAAAAATATGGCTGAATCCCAGGACTGAAGCAGGAAAAATATAAGATGATCGTGGAAAAGACCTTGCTGCACTAGAAAGCAAGAAAGTGCTCAAAAAATGACGGGGCATGTCTCAAAGATATCAGAGCAACTTGAAAGGGCTTCTGATAGCCAAGTATAGGATGACATGACCATCAAAAATATGACCGATTTGACAGTTTGTAACCCTCAGAGTAAAAGAGCAATCCAAGAGTCTGTCCTGATTTGACACTAATATGAATAAATGAATACATGCATACATAATAAATAAAGGAGAAGGGAGAGCTGCCAATGAATAAATCTAGAATGAAGGATTTTTTTTAAAAGATCATTATCTGGAACTATCACAATAATAGATATAGATAAAAATCATTAATGGACACTAAATCCCTAGCTTAAAATTCAGTGAGAAACATGTTTTCATAATATCAAAGCATCTCCCCACAAAATATTTTTAAGTAAATACCCTTATTAATTTTACTGAGAGAAATGGGGCAAACACCATCTTAACCAGGTGAAAAAACGTAACATCATCAGTAAAGGAACAAAAATCAACATAGTGTGCACCTGATAACAATCCTCTGAGACGAACACTGCAACATCTCTGTGATATTCCTGTCAAAAAAGCTTAAGTCAGGGGACAACACATAAATCCAAACTGAAGAACAGTCTACAAAGAAAAGGTCATGCAAGACAAGGAAAGACTGCTCTAGACTGAAGGAGACACTAAGGACACATGATAACTGAATGCAACATGTGATCCTGGATTGGATCCTGGGCCCATAAAAGGCCATGACTGGGTCAAACCAAGAAAATGTGATAGAACCAAGAAATCTGATGATAGCATTAGATCTATGTTAACTTCCTGATGGATGGTTATACTGTGGTCATGTGGAAATGTCCTTGTGCTTACAAAATACACACTAAAATTTTATGGAGTCATGAAGCAATACTTCTACAATATGCCCAAATGTTTCAGAAATGTTAACAACTGGGTAATCTGAAAGGGTATGAGGAGATCTAAATACTATTTCTGCATTATTTATTTAAATTTGAAGTTATTTTAAAGGAAAAAGTTAAAAATTTTAAAACAGTAACAATGATGAAATATAACTCATTATATAAATCTCTAGTCTGTATTAAATGGGGAGGGGCAAACTAATAAAGTGTGACAGACACAGACAATCACATCATGTTAACAATTGAGTCAAACAAGAATCACCAATGGATGCTGAAAATATTGGGTGAAAGTTTATCATACAATTTACAAAGTCTGAAAGTATCTCCCTACAACTTGCTACAACTCTTCCTACAAAGGGAGAATAACTGCAGCAGAGAAACCTAGAAAATACCACTTTAACCAAGTGATCCAAGTTAGCATCAGTAATGGGACAAAGGCTATCATCTGTCTCCTGACATGATGCACTGAACAGGACATATCGCCTATATGGTTTTTGTACCAGAAGTGCATAAATTAATCTAATGAATCTAATCATGAGGAAATGGCAAATAAATCTAATCTCCGGGACTAGCCTCATCTCTGCAAATGTCAATGTCATGAAAGACAAAGAAGAGCTGAGGAACTGTTCCTGACTTAAGAGATATAACAGCTAAATGCAATGTGTTACTGGGAACTGGATTCCAAGGACAGGGGATTACTATAAAGGACATTAGTGGGACAATTTGCAAAGTTTGAATATGTAATATGTTAGATGATAGTATTAACTATGGGCTAAATTTCCTGAATGTGATAACTGTTCTGTGGTTACACGAGAGACTCTCCTTGTTCTTAGGAAATACATGCTAAGGTATGGAAATAAAGGATCAAGGTAGGGGTGACTAGGTGGCTTAATTGTTAAGCATCTGCTTTTGGCTCATGTCATGATCCCAGGATCCTGGGATCAAACTCCGGGTCTGGACTCCCTGCCCTGCAGAAGGCCTGCTTCCTCTCTCCCACTCCCCATGCTTGTGTTCCCTCTCTATCTCTATCAAATAAGCAAACAAACAAAAAGAATCAAGGTAACTGCAATTTACTCTCAAAGATTTCAGCAAATACAGTTACACATTCAGTAAACAGAGATCAGTGGGTCTGAGTAAAAGGTACTGAGAAATCTCTATTCTTGCAGCTTCCATAAATTTGAAAATAATTCAAAATAAAACATTTTTTAAAATGCTATCAAAAATATCTATCTCTGGGTTTTAGTATTTCAACCAATTCTCATTCTCATACTTACAGTTTGAATTTTTTTACAATACAAATATAACATTTTCATAATCATAACAAGTCAGTTTTATTTTCGAAGGAAAACTGTGATCTATCTCATGCCATACAGTATAGTCTAAAATATATTAATTTGAGGGCACCTGGGTGGCTCAGTGGGTTAAGCCTCTGCCTTCAGCTCAGGTCATGATCTCAGGGTCCAGGGATCGAGTCCTGCATTGGGCTCTCTGCTCGGCAGGGAGCCTACTTCCTCCTCCTTCTCTCTCTCTCCTCCTGCCTCTCTCCCTACTTGTGATCTCTCTGTGTCAAATAAATAAATAAAATATTTTTAAAATAAATAAGTAAAATTAAAATATATTAATTTGAATACTAGTTTCACAGTTAATTATACTGGTTATTAGGAACACTTTGGTTGTCATATTTAAAATAAAACTTTTCAGAGCTTTAAACATTCTAGTGCATATGCTTTAAGCTTTCTCAAGAGGAGAATATGCCATATCATATTTCCTATACACTAAGACATAAGAAGGGAACCACTGAAAAAATAGATTTTTAAGGAAAAAAAATCACCACCACAATAAACATACATGTAGTAAAATGAGCACCAATCTCAGAAACTTAAAAATATGAGGAAAATTACATATTAGAATTGACAAAATAATTATATAGTTCTCTCAATTTTATTTGGCCACCAATTTTTTCATGGGGAATCTAAAAGACACAGACCTTGAAACCTAAGTTACCAGATGGTACACCCTGGCTAGTTCTACAAAAAAGAACCTTAACCAAAAAAAGGGCAAAAGCTGCCCATTTTATTTTTATTTTTAAATTTTATTTATTTATTTTGACAGAGATCACAAGCAGGCTGAGAGATAAGGGGAAGCAGGCTCCCCGCTGAGCAGAGAGCACAATTCAGGGCCAATCCCAGGACCCAGAGACCGTGACCTGAGCTGAAGGCAGAGGCCTCAACCCACTGAGCCACCCAGGTGCCCCAAGCTGCCCATTTTAATAGCAACAAATTGAATCATTTAATCCCCATCATTCTCCAAGTTAACCTGACAAATATAAACACGGAACAAATTTAGAGTCAGGTTTTCTTATTCCTTTTTTTTTTTGGCCTGTTTTTTTTTTTAGAGAGGGGGAGAGAGAGAAAGAGAAAAATGGCTGGGGAGCAGAGGGAGAGGGAGAGAATCTTAAGCAGGTTCCATGGCCAGTGTGGAGCCCAATGGAGGGCTTCATCTCAACAGCCTGATTCATTCAGATGCTTAACCAACTGAGCAACCCAGGAACTCTGAGTCAGTTTTTCTTTAGTACTATCTCACAAAGTATTTTTAGAATTGGAGACCTTTAATTTTTTATATAAACTTAATTCTTAGTCAAGATGTCATGGATGCTCTTGGTATTTTTAACACCATTTCCTTCATCATGTTCACTCTTTAATTTCAGTCCTGGAATCTGGCTAATTTGGGGTCTACAAAGAACCTTCCTACACTGAAGCTTGCTTCTCTTGGATTGATTATTCAGATCTGGATCTCCTTGATGGGAAAGTTACAGGGTAGCAACTCTCTACCTAACTCTCCCTAACTCTCAGCAACAAGAAGGGTTTGAATAAGAAGAGAGCTGCTCTGAGCCTCTTTTCAGTTAAATAGTAAAATAGGTCTGTCATTTTCACAGGACTACCTGATTGCCAGAAAAAGTCCTGCAATCTTTTCCCTAACTCCATACAAGGTTATGTGTCATGTACTTTTCCTTAGTAGGCATTAAAGATTAGGAATCACTTCTTAACAATCTAATGCAATGCCTCTTTGTAAAGATTTAACAGTGGTTTTTTGGGCTACTTTATTAAAATGTATTTATCTGCAGTTTTCCTCCAGTTTTGTAATTTTATAACAACACTTTTGCCCAAGTTTCAAATAGACAATCACTGCTTGTTACTGCTCCATACCCAATGTGGGGCTTGAACTCACCAGCCTGAGACCAAGGGCTGCAAGCTCTACGGACTGAGACAGCTAGGTGCCCTGATAATCACAGCTTTAAAAACAAAACAAAACATCTCAATAGAGAAAAAGCCTAAGGGAAAGATAAATCATATACCTGAAGTTAGCACAACAAAATTCGTTTGATCAGACTCCAAATCTCTCAGTGGCCTCTCCTGTACTTCCACTGCTTTTTTTCTTTTAAGGGAATACCTAAGCACTCAATCAGAATGCTGTATACCTCATATTGCTATTACTTCTTTATCAAAATCAACTACTTCTCAACCTGCCCTGAAATTTTAACTCCTGTAGAGCTCTCAGTTGCACACTGTCTCTACAAACATTCTACCCATCTCTGGCATCTAATACCCACAGCAATTCAAGGAGTTTGCAATTTTAATATGTTCCAGAAACATGAGTTGAAAAATGAGAAATTTAAGGTGATAAGAGAAAAATTCTGGGAGTTTTCAAAAAAGAAAAAGTTGTATCTTATTCTTGGACTGTAAGTAGGGCTACCAATCTTCTTTTCTACATTCCTAGAGTCCTTAAATAGACTTCTCATGGTATACAATTGCATAACCCCATTTCATTACTGTAACCAATAAGGGTACCTACCCTGTATCTCCCAATCCATGAAGGAAAATCACCTATAAGAGAAGAGGAAAAATTAATAAGCAATGCCTAAATAAACCCACACCGAACTGTTGTTACACACTGAAGCTCTGGTTAAGGAGGATGCTACAATTACAGAGCATTGACCTCAGCAAGTTAGTTAATCTCTACAGACCTCTTCAATAACAAAAATCCTTAACTTCTCTCCTCGAGTTCCTAAGATAATTAACGTTACGCTTTAGCCCTTAAAGAGGTCTCAGTTAGACATTCATAAGTACCAATGATCACTAACCACATTCTAAGAAAAAGAGTTTGTCTCTTTCTAGTCAAAACACTAAAGTCTCTCACAAATGCTGTGTAAGTTTTCCATCGCAAAAAGGTGGGGGGTGGTTTAAAAATAAGTTTGAGATCCTCATACACAAGTTACATTAAAAAAAAAAGCACCTCTGATTTCGTGAGACACGAAATCTTCCAACTTCTTTAATTTGGAACAAGAGTGCAAGGCAAGAAAATCATTCTCTCATCCACAAACGAGACAGAACAGGAGATAAAGCCACCTCGTGTTAGGGCGCCTCTCCACTAACGCCAGAGCCTCCAAGCTGGGGCCGGGATGGGGGTGGGGAAGGTCCGGGGGTCCCGCGGGCCGCACTCACTCCGCAATGCGGAGGACTCGGGGTCGGGGGCTGCTTATGGGGGGTGAGAGGGGAGGAGTGGGACGCGAATCCTCCACCCCGGCCGCGACCCCAGCGCTCTCTCCAGACAGCACGGACCCGCGCGGGGCCAGCCTTCCCCACCTCACCACACTCCCTCCGCCCCCCGCAGGGCAGAGCATCCCCACCCACCCGTCCCCCACCAGCCTGCGACGCCAAACCCGCGCCAAAGGCGGTAGCCCGCAGGGGGCCGAGAGGCCCCTCCGAACCCTACTCGCCGCCACTCACCGCAGCGGTGGCTTTCCGGACGGCGGGCACGGTGGCGTGAAGCGGGGCAGACATATTATTGCCGCACATACACCAGCTCCACTGACTGCGCGCGTCGAAAGCAAAACGAACAGCGGGCGCCCGGCCCCGGCCCAAGGGCGTGCGAGCGGCGAGTCCCGGCCCGCCCCTCCGGGCGCGCGCTCAGGCGCGTGCGCGCCAATGAGGCGCCGCACCACCTTGCGCCCGCTCCGCGCGCCCGCGCTCGGAGGGGCCTGCCTGCCTGCCTGCCCGCACCCGCCGCTCTCTCCTCGGCGTGTCACAATGCCCGGCATCTCCTTCCGCTGATTGGCTGCGAACGAGAGGCGACCGGAGCTGCCCTTCTCGTGCTCCGCGGCCCTCGCTCGCTCGCTGCGGGTGTTCCCCCCCGCCCCCCGCCGCTGGAAGGCTCTCAGGACCAGGCGGGTAGCGTGGTCCCTGGAGCCCGGCTTTATCTTCCGCTCTTGGGGCCGCGTAGTGAAACGAATGATCCCCAAAGGCAGTCGTATCCAGCCGCAGATACTCCTTTGTTCCCTAATGTGGAGGGTATACTCGTTCGTAAGGGTCAGGAGGAACCGGCCTGAGAAAGGCCGGTCGAGCTTTTGCTTTATTTCCATTCGGGGCTTTACCAGTGTGTAGTTTGGGGGTCGATTCCCCTCCTCCTTTAAACAGTTGCATCGAGGGGCGCCTGGGTGGCTCAGTGGGTTAAAGCCTCTGCCTTCAGCTCAGGTCATGATCCCAGGGTCCTGAGATCGAGCCCTGCATCAGGGAGCCTGCTTCCCTTCCTCTCTCTCTGCCTACCTATGAGCCCTGTCTGTCAAATAAATAAATATAATTAAAACAAAACAGTTGCATCGGAGATCCACAGTTTATGACTGACGGGTATTGACACTGTATTGATTTAAGCAGGAGACTGGATGGCCCCTTTTCTGCACTGGGTGTTGGGGGGCGGGGAGAGCTCAAAGCATATCAAGCACTTGGTAGGATTTGTGAGGGGATAAGAGACTGAAACACTTAAAGGCAAAATGCCCTGACCTTCAGAAGTTCACGATTCAGTGGAGAAACTTAAAGGACGCATACAATCATTAGGGGGTAGTCTAAGACAGGGAAGGAAGTTGGTGAACAAAAGGCTTTAAAAAACCCACTCTACTTTTAATTCACATGAAAACCAGATGCTGAAGGTTTGGGGAATCTTATTCGTACTATCTTTTACGACTCTTACCGTGGTGTTGAGTGCTGAGAATTCAGAAATGGTAAATTGATGCTGATTTATTGAAAATGATATGTGACTTATTTCACCTTGGAGTACATGTGTTTATGTCAGGCTTTTAAGTATTTGGTTGTAATATAAACAGAGAAAAACTATCTGTGGCTCTTACTGCGAACATAACATGTTCCCTGTATGCAAATTTTTCTATGATGTAATATGTAGAGTTCCGGGGGGCCACCCATGGGTTCTAACAATTAACTTCCCATAGTGGGGAGTCGGAGCGCTCAATTTCATGTATTTCAGTCACCCTTCCTCTTTCCCTATCCTGCAAGACTCTCCCAAGTCCTACATTGTCTAAACAACTTTGCGTTCTTTGTGTCTAAGCAGGAGTTCTTAGAACTTGTGTTCTAAGCAACTTTGTGATCCCTCTTCCTCAAGTAAGGGAATGAAATAAATATAATTGAAAAAAGACAAAATTATCATTATTTTCAGATAACTATGATGTAGGAAATGTTGGGGTTTGTAGGAGATGGCCAAGAAAAAATCTTGAGATGGATTTGGTGCAAAAAGGTGGTTTTGTGAAAGCCTGGGGAGAGGACGGGGTGGGGTGGGGGGCTCTAGCTATGGTTAGGAAAATGTCATTTATGACTGTCTAGTAAAACCCTCTTCATGAGACCCTTCAGATGTATATCAGTGGGTCATATGTTTAGAGATGATAGCTAACATGTATCTAGGGGTGTAGAGGTAAAGGAAGTTTCCAAAGGAATTTTTATATGTTAAGTAGACTTACAGGATCCTGGGGGTTGGGTAATGTTAAGGAAAGATTGCCTTTTGCCCTTAGCAAAAAATTTTAACATAGAAACACCTGAGCTCCCAGAGAAAAGTTGCTCTGCCGGTTTCCTGGGACTTGTCAATGGGCTGTAGGCAGTAAGGAAATTTAATTTTTTCTTTGCCTTTGTTTCCCACACAAAGAGAAAATTTAACAAAAGCTATTTAAAATTCACAAGAAAATTATGCAATATAACTAATTACTAAATATGCAAAAATGAGTAGTTTTTTGTTTTTTTTTTTAAGATTTCATTCATTCACTTGACAGAGATCACAAGCAGGCAGAGAGGCAGGCAGAAAGAGAGAAAGAGAGGAGAGGAAGCAGGCTCCCTGCTGAGCAGAGAGCCTGACGCGGGGCTCGATCCCGGGACCCTGGGACCATGGGGGCTCGACCCCAGGACCCTGGGACCATGGGGCCTCCATCCCAGGACCCTGGGACCATGACCCGAGCCGAAGGCAGAGGCTTTAACCCACTGAACCACCCAGGCGCCCCCAAAATGAGTAGTTTTTCTAGCTACAAATACTAGTTGGTTCGAATAAGTAATGGAAGAAAAAAATATCCACGATAGAAGTTTTAAAAAATATATTCAGGCAAAATTAAGCAAAAATATACCAGACCGTTATCAGGAAAAGCATGAAGCCACCAGCACACAGAAATGTCAAGTAAGGGGTGCCTGGGTGGCTCAGTGGTTAAAGCCTTTGCCTTCGGCTCAGGTCACGATCTCAGGGTCCTGGGATCGAGCCCGGCATTGAGCTCTCTGCTCAGCGGGGAACCTGCTTCCCTCTCTCTCTCTCTCTCTCTCTGCCTGCCTCTCTGCCTGCTTGTGACCTTTCTCTGTCAAATAAATAAATAAAAATCTTAAAAAAAAAAAGTCAAGTAAGTGGATAGGAAGATGCACTATTATAAGGTTATTAATTTGTTCAGAATTACTACCAATACCATGTACTCCCAATTAAAATCCCGATAACTTATACTGTAATAATTATTTTTAATAACCCAGTCAAATTTTCTAATTTTATAAAATTATTCTAAAATTCATATACATGAGAGAATAGACATGCAGGAAAATCCAGGAATATTAAAAAAGAAATACAGGGGCGCCTGGGTGGCTCAGTCGGTTGGGCATCTGCCTTCGGCTCGGGTCGTGATCTCAGTGTCCTGGGATCGAGCCCCACGTCGGGCTCTCTGCTCAGCAGAGAGCCTGCTTCCCCCCCTCTCTCTGCCTGCCTCTCTGCTTGCTTGTGATCTCTGTCTGTCAAATAAATAAATAAAATCTTTAATAAAAAAAAATACAGTAATTCGAGCTACCAACCCTTTTCAAATGTGTGACATTGAAGGGAATCAGAATATACCACCACAAATTATGCCATTTTGTTATATGGATTATTTTACATCAAGGCCACTGAGAATCAATAGGATGAAGAAAGAAGCCCTCTAGGAGTTTCCTTTATCTAAGAACAGAAACTTCTAAGAAATGAGGACAACTGAGGCACTTGGATGGCTCAGTTGATTAAGTGTTTGACTCTTGGTTTCAGCTCAGGTCAGGATCTCAAGGTGGTGATATTGAGCCCTGTGTTGGGCTCCATGCTGAGAGTCTGCTGCTTGAGATCCCCTCTCTCCCTCTCCCTCAGCCCTCCCTTCAGCATATACTGGCATGTGTATGCTCTCTTGCTCTAAATAAATAAAATTTTACAAAAAAAAGAAAGAAAGAAATGAGGATAGCGATAAATCTCTTCTGCAGGAGTATTATACCCACAAAGAAGACAAAGTTGGAACCAAAGTGGACTTTCACAAACAAACTTTGCAAAATAACATTTACTTTCCATTAGTTTTGTCCACAGATTTACCTTTCCCTAATTTACTACACTTGGAAGCTCAAAACCCTTTTCCTTTATCTTGTTATTTCTCCACAAATTTATTTCCCTTTCTTAAAATGGTATATAACCTACATATCTGACCGCCTCTTCAGAGTTTTTTTTTCCTTAAGTGATCTCTAAGACTAATGTGGGGGTTAAGCTCAATGACCCCAAGATCAAGAGTTGCATGCTCCATTGACTGAGCCAGCCAGGTGCCCCAACTCTTTAGTTTTCTCATCATTTCTGTGAGCCTCCCTCCACATATGAAATAAGCCTCCTTCTCCTGTTCATCTGTCTTTTGTCAATTCAACTTAGAAGTCATCAGTTACTGAACCTAAGAGAGTAGAGGATAAGTTTTTTTCCCTCTCCATCAATATCATCTAAAAGTTATAGTAGTAAATTACCAGTATAAGAAAGTATGAGTAGATTGGATCATTTGCTGAATTCCCTTAATTGTTCGGATTTCTTTCTTTCTTTCCTCTCTCTTTCTTTCTTTAAAAAAAAATTTTTTTTTATTTGACAAAAAGCGAGCGCACAAGCAGGGTGAGCAGGAGAGGGGAAATCAAGCTCCCCACGGAGCAGGAAGCCCAATGTGGGGCTCAAACCAAGGACCCTGAGAGCATGATCCTAGCCAAAGGCAGATGCTTACCCGCTTAACTAATTTTTTTTTAATTTTTTTTAAGATTTTATTTATTTATTAGTTAGAGAGAGAGAGAGCACAGGCAGACAGAGGCAGAGGGAGGAGCAGGCTCCCTGATGAGCAAGGAGCCCGATGTGGGACTCGATCCCAGGACACTGGGATCATGACCTGAGCCGAAGGCAGCTGCTTAACCAACTGAGCCACCCAGGCGTCCCCCCGCTTAACTAATTAAGCCACCCAGGTACCCTGCTTAGATTTATTTCTAGAACAGAACTAAATCTCCAAGAAAAAAAAATAGACACACATACATTAAGGGTGACATTTCAAATCAGTAGAAAAATGACAGTTTTTCAGCAAATTATATCAGAATAACTGACTACATTTGAGAGAAAATTCAGATGGCTCCTCCATTTTTCCTCTTACATCTCCCAGCAAATTCTAGGCAGTATCCAGAAGAGGAAATCCAAATGACTAACAAAAGGAAGTACCCAACTTTTCTAATCATGAAAGAAATGCAAATTAAAATAATTTACTACTCCAGAATTTACTATTCTAGATACTGGAAAGAACAGAACGTGGTTCAACTGTGTACACTACTAATGAAAGTATAAATTGAATGAAACTGCAGAGCAATTTGGAAAGTTCTAGTGAAGCTGCAGGTGTCTGTAGTGTGAAAATTAGTAACATGAAACCTCACTAAAGTAGAATGGGTAGGTTTTGGCAGGTGGAGCTCTGCCTTAACACCCGTAGTTAGTTGCAGACCCAACAGAAGACACAGACTTGACCTTACAGGAACTTCCTTTTGCAGGTGGATACTCCTCTACTAGACCAGCCTAAGGAAGAACCACTTTCTTTACCTTCCCCCTGCCCACCCAACAGTGCAAAAAATGCAGAAGACTCTGGAAGTCAAATTCCGAATTTACAACATAAACTTTCAGATTATAACCTTCTCAATTTACCTCTTTTCTCCTTAAAAAAGGGCACCTCTTCTTTGTTCCCCGGACTTGCCTATGGTTTTGCCATAGCTTATTTGTCCCAGATTATAATTCTCTTTTGTTCCTGAATAAACCCATCTTTTGCAGGTAAAATAACCAGCAGTTTCTGTTTTTAGGTTAACAGTAGCTATGACCAACAACTCTACTCTGGGGCATATGTTGGAAACCCTCACATATATGTGCACAGAGAGACATATAGGAATATTAAAAGCATCGCTTCATAAAGTGAAAAACCGATAATTACCTAAACACTCATTGACAGGAAAATAGATAATTTACTATTATATTCATATGATGAAATATTATACAAAGGTGAAAATGTATGAATGATAGGTAATATGGCGACATGAGATTTCAAAAACAACGTTGAATTTTTAAAAAAAACTACAAACAAAAAACAAAACTCCACAATAAGTTTAAAAAACACACTAAGATACCATGTTTGTTTCTTTCAGCAGTTTTAAGATCTAAAGTGATGTATAATGAACTGCACATATGTTAAGTATACAATTTGATGAGTTTTGTTTTATTATATACTCCTGTAAATATCACTACAATCAAAATAATGAACATAGCCATCGCACACAGAAGTTCTCTTGGGCTCAGGGTGCCTGGATGGCTCAGTCCATGAAGTGTCTGCCTTCAGCTCATTTCATGATCCAGCGTCCTGGGCTCTGCATCCCTGCTCCTGGGTAGGTCTGCTTCTCCCTCTCCCTCTGCACCTCCTTCCTTCTCATGCTCGCTCTCTCTCAAATAAATAAATACAATCTTTTAAAAAAATAATAAAAGAAAAGTTCTCTTGGGCCAGTTTACAATCTATTCCTGTCTCTTCCCTCTGTGGCATATCACTGGAAAACCTCTGATTATTTTGTCACAATAGATTCATTTGCATTTTCTAGCACTTCTTTCACTCAGCATCACTACTTAGAGATCTATCCATTCTGTTGCATCCATTGTTCATTTTTTAAATTGCTAAGTAGCATTCCATTACATACCATGATTTGTTTATCTGTTCACCTATTGTGGGCATTTGTGTTGTTTTCAGTTTGGGGCTGTTTCAAAGAAAGCTACTATCTTACCAATCTTATATAAGTTTTCGCGTGAACATCAACTCATATTTCTTTAGGAGTGGCACTGTTGAATCATGTGAAAGGTGAAGGTTTAAGTCTTTAAAATCTTGGCAAAATATTTTCCAAAATAGTTATTTTACATATCCGATCAAATCTTTTGTTCATGTTTTAACTGGGTTGTCTCAACATTATTGTGTTTTAAGAATTATGTGTTTAAAAAAAAAAAGAATTATGTGTTTATTCTAGATTCAAATACTTTGTCAGATACATGTTTTAAGAATACTTTCTCCCTGGGGCACCTGGGTGGCTCAGTGGGTTAAAGCCTCTGCTTTCTGCTCAGGTCATGATCCCAGGGTCCTGGGATGGAGCCCCAAGTCTTGGGCTCTCTGCTCAGCAGGGAGCCTGCATCCTCCTCTCTGTCTGCCTGACTCTGCATACTTGTGATCGCTGTCAAATAAATGAATAAAATCTTTAAAAAAAAAAATATTTCTCCCAATCTGTGACTGAACTTTTCATTCTTAAGTGTCTTTTATTTTATTTCTTTTTAAAATGTTCTTTATTTATTTAACAGAGGGATAGATGGTGAGAGAGGAAACACAAGCAGGAGGAGTGGGAGAGGAAGAAGCAGGCCTCCTAAGAGCAGGGAGCCCCACACGGGGCTCAATCCCAGGACCCTGGGATCATGACCCGAGCCAAAGGCTGATGCTTAACAACTGAGCCATCCAGGCACCCCTTAAATGTCTTTTAAAGAGTAGGAGTTTTAAATTTTCACAAACTTAAATTTACCAATTTTTCTTTTATAGTTTATGTACTTTATTTTCGTTTAGGCTTTAAGACATTTTTGCTTAACCCAAAATCACTAAGATTTTCTCCTATGTTTTCTTCTCTAAGATTTATCATTTTAGCTTTTATATTTAGGATATTTATTATGATCAATCTTGAACTAATATTGTCATGTGATATGAAATGATGATTGAGACTTCTTTTTGCAAATGGCTGGTTGTCCATCATCAGTCACTGAAAAGATTATAATTTCCTCTTTGAAGTCCCTTGGTATCTTTGTCAAAATTTAGTTGTCCACTGGATAACCACACACAAAAGAATGAAGTTGGACAGCTATCTCACATCATGTACAAACATTTAATCAAATAAATTAAAGCTTTGATATGTCTGAAATAGTCATTATTTCATTTTCATTCCTGAAATGTATATTTACTGTATATAGATTTTTAGGTGGCTATGGTTTCTCTTCCAGCATTTTAAAAGTGTTGCCTCATTGTCTTCTAGTTCTCAGTCATTCCAATGAGAAATCTGTTGTCATTCTTACCTTCATTTTTCTGTACATGTCTTGTATTTCTGGCTGCTTTTAAGTTTTTTCCTTATCACCGATTTTAAGCAATATAATTATCAGGTACTTTGGTAGTGCTTTCTAGTTTATACTGCTCAGAGCTTAATGTGCTTCTTGGACATATGAGTTAATTGTTTTAATTAAATTTGAAAAAATTTCATCCATTAGTTCTTCAAAATTTCTTTTCCCACGGTCTCTTCTCCTTTCTGGGAATGCAATTATATCTAATGTTGGGATACTTGTTGTTACTCCACAGCTCACTGATATATTTTTTTCCTGTCCTATAAAAGTTCCTATTAACTTTTTGGTAATGTAATCCATACCATTTTCTTCTCAGACATTATTTTTTTACCTCTAGACATTTATCTGTGGTTTGTTTGTTGTCTTTTAGATTAGCAAAGTTTTTTTGTTTTTGGTTTTTTTAAAGATTTTTTTGTTTATTATTTGCAGACAGAGATCACAAGTAAGCAGAGAGGCAGGAAGAGAGAGAGAGGAAGGGAAGTAGGCTCCCTGCAGAGCAGAGACCCAGATGTGGGGCTCAATTCCAGGACCCTGGGATCATGACCCAAGCTGAAGGCAGAGGCTTTAACTCACTGAGCCACCCAGGCGCCCCTAGATTAGCAAAGTTTTTAACTGTGGTGAAACAAATAACATAAAATTTACCATCTTAACCATTTATAAGTATACAGTTCAGTAGGGTTAGGTATATTTACATTGCTGGGCAATAGATTTTTTCCAACATCTTTTGTATCTCCTTAAAATGCTCATCCTGGGTGCCTGGGTGGCTCAGTGGGTTAAACCTCTGCCTTCTGCTTGGGTCATGATCTCGGGGTCCTGGGATCCAGTCCTGCATCGGGCTCTCTGCTCAGCAGGAAGCCTGCTTCCTCCTCTCTCTCTCTCTCCGCCTGCCTCTCTGCCTACTTGTGATCTCTGTCAAGTAAATAAATAAAATCTTTAATTTAAAAAAAAAGCTCATCCTTCCTTGGACATATGAATATATTTATTCTAAAAGTTTAAACATTTTTGCCAATTATTTCTATCAACTTTGGATTTATTTATATTGATTGTTTTTTTTAAATAACTTTTATTTATTTATTTGCAGACAGAGATCACAAGTAAGCACAAGAGGAAAGAGGAAGGGAAGCAGGCTCCCCGAAGAGCAGAGAGCCTGATGTGGGGCTCGATCCCAGGACCCTGGGATCATGACCTGAGCGGGAGGCAGAGGCTTTAACCCACTGAGCCACCCAGGCGCCCCTATATTGATTGTTTTTTAATTTTATGTTTTTAATATTTTATTTATTTATTTAAGAGAGAGAGAGAGAGATCACAAGTAAGCAGAGAGAAAGGCAGAGAGAGAGGGGGAAGCAGGCATCCCATCGAGCAGAGAGCCCGATGTGGGGCTCAATCCCAGGACCCTGAGACCATGACCCGAGTCAAAGGCAGAGGCTTAACCCACTGAGCCACCCAGGCACCCCTCCCTTCCAATTTCTTGCCTGTCTGGAGAGTTTCTGGAGTTTCTGCATTTTTCACCTAAAATATTTTTAGGCTTTGTTTTGAAATGCAGTTAATTTACTTGTTCAGTTGGTCTCTTTGAGGCTTGCTTTTTTGCTTTGCTAGGTAGGTCCATTACAGAATAGGACTAATTTGGTCCCAACACTTAGTATCATTTTGAGAAAGTCTTTGTGGTAGGAGACTTGCGTGTGTGTGTGTGTGTGTGTGTGTAAGCATGCGTGCACGTACGATAACATAAAGTTTTCCTAGCCCTGTCTGGGCTCTGGAAAGGCTCTGCTTGAATCTTTCTCCTGGGTTGGTTTTTTTTTTGTTTTGGTTTTAAGTAGTTCACACATGTGACCAATGCTCATTTGGAGCTCTCCCTGTGCAGCTTTTTCATCTCTCATACTTGATTCTATAAATGCTAGTAGGCTTTCCCTGTATGAACTCTGTCTCTTCACCTCTGGGAGACCTAAGGGCTCTGTTTGGGTACTTCCTCCCTGCAAGTAGCCTGGAAAGAAGGCTATAAGTTAGAGCAATAATATAGTTCAAATCTTTTGTTTCATTTTCCTCAGAGAAGTGCCTGTTCTGTAATATTTGAAAACCATTATGCTGTATATTTTTTCTGGTTGCTTAGTTGTGTGTGCTGACAGAATAAATCTTGTTCTTTTTTTTTTCTTTTTTTTTTTTTGCAGGCTCCCTGCTGAGCAGAGAGCCCGATGCGGGGCTCGATCCCAGGACCCTGGGATCACGACCTGAGCTGAAGGCAGAGGCTTTAACCCACTGAGCCACCCAGGTGCCCCAAATCTTGTTCTTTTTTAAAATTATTATTCAGTTGTTTTTACCCCATAATTTCCAGAAGCCAAAATCTCAAAGTATGATATATTGATATTGAATATATAGAGATATAGTGAAAGTACAAAGAAATACATAGGAAAGATAAATTCTAAACTCAGAATAGTGACTATTTCTGGGGAAGCTTGCAGAAAGAGGAATGTGACTTTAAAAAAAAGACAACTATATATATATATATACATACACACACATATATACACATATATATACATACATATGTGTATGTATATATATCTACTATTTTATTTCATAAGGTGGGTGGTGGGTACATAGGTATTCAGTTTACTGTTATACTTAGCACCAGTATTGAAATATTTCTTAATAGAAAGAGTTCAGACAGGACAAAGGGTTAAGGTCTTTTTTTTCTTCTTTAAGACAAAGGAATCATGAAAAAGTTAGAAGAAACAACATGTATGTCTTAGTGGCTTCTATAACCTTGGATGAAACTTTTGTTCTCTCTCCAAATGTATGTGTAACATGCAAGAAATAGCCTTGAAATTAAATAGTCATAAAAAAATAAATGAGCCAGTTTTGTGTTCATTTACTTGATTTTTGCTCTGAAATGTTGTTATGGAGACTATATTTCCAGACTGTTCTTAACTTTTAGAATAATTTAAGGCAGCTTGACTGAATCTGGGCAAACTGAAATACTTAGTAGGGAGAACTAGGTAACATTCTATGGGCTCATTCTTCTAGCTCTATAAAATAGTGGGAAACCATTTCCTCAGTCTTAGGATTGGATACCAGAAAGATTTGGAAAGGCTCACCAAAGTATCTTCTGTTTCTATTCTACACCTACCAGAGGGACCAGACATAGCAATACCATGACATTATATAGTTGTAGGAGAACTCTTGCTACTACCAAGCATGAATCTGTGCCTTTCCTTCTTTTTTATTTTCCATTGCAAACATGAAGGACTATGGTAGTTGTTAATGTTTTTTCAAATATTTCTGGGGGCGCCTGGGTGGCTCACTTGATTGGGTGTCCAACTCTTGATTTCAGTTCAGGTTGTAATCTCAGGGTCTGAAATTGAGTCTCGAGTCAGGTGCTGGAGACTTTTTCTCTTTCTCTCCTTCTGCTTCTCTCACATGCTCTAAATAAATAAATAACAAATATTTATGATTCTGTATGTTCTAAGACATGGTAGGATTGCACTTTCCAGGTTTTTTGGGGAGGGGGTGGGTGAGGTCATGTGAGTAGTTCCAGTCAATACATGGTAGGTGGAAGAGAAAAGTTTCACTTCCAGACCAGAATTTTCCATTCTGTGTAAGACCCTCCAGAATCCTCTTTCCATTTGTCACAGCAACCTACAAGGTTCAGGATGTGTCTGCTGTCTCATCCTGAGTCCTAGAGTTACACAGATAAGGAACAGAGTTCCCAGCTGATCTTCAGTAAGATCTTCAGTAAGATTAAGTAATATAACCAAGAAATAAACCTTTTTTAAAAAATATTTTTATTTATTTATTTGACAGGCAGAGATCACAAGTAGGCAGAGAGGCAGGTAGAGAGAGAGAGGGGGAAGCCGGCTCCCTGCTGAGCAGAGAGGCTGATGTGGGGCTCCATCCCAGGACCCCAGGATCATGACTGGAGCTCAAGGCAGAGGCTTTAACCCACTGAGCCACCCAGGCGCCCCAAGAAATAAACTTTTGCTTAGAAAATGTTAAAAATCCTTTTGTGTTATTGAACTCAAATGTCTCTTCAGAGAGGCAATCTTTGACCACTCAGTCAAAAAGACACCAGAAATACCAGTTAATCCATAATACAATCCCCTTTTTAATTATCTCCTTGGTACTCCTTATTCTCAGAAATAGTTTTATTTATTTGTACTTATGTATTGTATTCCCTCCCTGAAACCCCCACCCCCAGAAAACTCCATAAGTTGCCTATTTCATTCACTGAAGTATCCCCAGCATTTTGAGGATAGAGTGACAAGAAGGAATCAGATCAACCTGATTCTCATAGACCATGGTAAGACGTTTGTATTTTATTCAGGTGCAATGTAACGCCACTGAAAAGTAATGACATTCTGAGTACTTTTGGAGAATGGACTGGAAGGGGGTGGCATTGGAAGTAAAAAGAGATCATCAGTAGACCATAGCATTATTCTAGGCAAGATGGCGGTGGGTTGAATCAGCATGGTGTTTGTGGTGTTAATGTGGAAAATACAGAAATAGGCATAAAGAATGACTCTCAGGTTTTTGACTTTAATAACTAGGGAAATGGAGGTACCATTTTTGAGGTGGGGAATATAAAGGAAAAGAAGTTTGGGGGAGATTGTGGAAAAGAGTTGGAAATCTAGACTCCTCTGTTGATATCTTAGTCAAGATATCAATTAAGCAGCTGGACATACAAGTTGAACTCAGATTTGAGATGAAGATATAAACCTGAGAATTTATAAATCATTTAAAATCACCTTGAGAGAATATCTACATAGAAAAGATAAATTTCAACATTTAGAGGGCAGATTAGGAGGACCTAGTAAAAGGGAAAAAGATCAACCAGGATGGAAGAAGAACACCAAAAATGTGGGCTATCCAGAAACCAAACAAAGAAAGTATTTTGAGGACAAAGTGGTCAACTGCCTTGAAAACTTGTAAGCATGCTTTAAAAAAAATTATTTATTTGGTGGGGGGGGGTGGAGGGGGAGGAATAGAGAATCTCATGCAGACTCTGCCTCACTCAGGGCTGGATCCTGGGACCCTGAAATCATAACCTTAGCCAAAACCAACAGCTGGGCACTTAAAACAACTATGCCACCCAGGCGCCACAGCACTCATTTAAGAGAACAGAGTTTCATTTTTTTTTCAGCTTTATTGATGTATAATTAATACACAGAGGATATAGGCAATGATAGAAAGGATTGTATATTTGGTGATGGGATGTGGAAAAATGCCTTATCCCATGACTTCTTTTTCTAAAGTAGAAGAGAAATTCATTAGCTGAGAAAGAAGGTACAAAATAGTCATTGTGGAGACTGAAAAAGTAAGTTTTCTAGAACACCGGGGAATGACCATTTTGGGGTCTGTGATCTTGAATTTAAAGAAAGCCTATCAGTCTGAAAGCCAGTTCTTTGTGGACCCGAAAGAGAAAAATACTGAAAATTGCTCTATAGAGAGAGCAAGTACTGTAATTGTTGTAGCTTCTTGTTTATATCCATGACAATATTAAAGAAAATATGTAGCTAGAAGAAGTTATAAGTAGAGGGAGCAAAAAGTGTGAGAGGTGAGATGTGTCAGTATCTTCATCTTACATAGAGTGAGGAGCTGCTGTATACTTTTGATAGTTGAAAATTCGAGCAATAGGTATTTAAAGTACACGTGTTATTTAAATTACAGATTTACTGGGGCTCTGGGTGGCTCAGTTGGCTAAGTGTCCCACTCTTGGTTTCCACCCAGGTCATGATTTCAGGGTCCTGGGATGGAGCCCCAAATTGGGCTCCGCACTCAGTGCAGAGTCTGCTTGAGAGTCTCTCTCTCTGCCTCTCCTGCTCGTGCTCTCTAATAAATAAAATCTTAAAAAAGAATTATACATTTACTGTGAGAGAACTAAAATACTAGAAAGTAGTTTAAATGATCTAAATCTTCATCTATCTTAAGACAGGTGAGAGTATACAATGTCAAAAACTGACCAATTAGTGATATAGTTTAAATTATAAATAAATATTATAAATAAAAATAAATATAAATAAATATAAATTTAAATATAAATTATAAATATAAATATAAATAATAAATAAATCATAAATAAAAATTATAAATATAAATATTATAAATAAATATATATAAATTATAAATAAATAAAATATAAATTATAAATAATTTAAATTATAAATATAAAAAATAAATCTAATCACCAGGTGAAATAAAACCAGAAAGTTAATAGTGATTGCCAATGGAGAATTCTGGTTTCTCATTAGAAACTCTTCCTGTACTATTTAATTTTTCTCAAAACAAACATATGCTTTACTATAATAAAATTAAAACAAAAAGTATTTAAGTGTGAATGAAGACCTATGTCAGGACCAACCTTTGATAAAAGTTGGTCGGTTTTATCAAAGTGACATTTATTTCCATTCCAATGCCCACTTTTTAGCCCTTTGGGTACTGTTTCCTCCCAATATCAAAGGGATATACTCTCTCCCGGCCCTGACTTCCTCCCCTCTTCACTAAGGAAAATCTCATCTCCAGTTTTTTTCTGATTCTCAACTTTGATAAACCCCAAATAAACCTATTCTTGGGCTCATTCTAAAAATGACTTGTTCTTGGCTCATAGTAAAAGTCAGTAATAATCTAATAACTGTTTTCCTCCTGTTCTCATCCCTGCCAAATATTCTTTAATGTGTGATTCCATTTAGGAAGAGAGTTTTATGTGCATGTTTTTGTTTTGTTACTTTTTCATCTCAGAAACAGAGGTAAGTTCAGGGGATCAGACTCTTCACTTCGTAGTATATTACATATGGTTCATGTACAGTACCTTGTATGATGGATTTATCCCTCTATTTTCACCCCCCAACTCTTATTCTCTATTCACCTCGAGAATTTTCATTTTAAGTGAGTTCAAATGAATTAATCTGTATTAGACTGTTAAAGGCCTTTGGATAAGTGGAGGAAGATTATTCAGAAGTGTGGGAAAGAGGCCTTCCCAAAGGATTTCGAATTATACCATCTTTACAGGGTTCACTTCATTCTTTTTATATAATGATTCAGTAGTCATTATTAACCCAGGCTAGAATCAGGATAAAAGTTATTGAGATGTTTTCTTATTACAAGGTCTACTTGAAAATTTAAATAGGGTATAGTGTAATATCCCAGTCATGGAGGTGCTTAACAAACTGATCCCTGAAAATGACCCCTGAAAATAGTCTTGCAGGTGCTTAACTCATGCAATAATGATGATGTAAACTTATTTATTTTTTTTTAAAGATTTTATTTATTTATTTTGCAGTGATCACAAATAGGCAGAAAGGCAGGAAGAGAGGCAGGCAGAGAGAGGGGAGGAAGCAGGCTCCCTGCTGAGTAGAGAGCCTGATAGGGAGCTTGATTCCAGGACCCAGGGATCATGACTGGAGCCGGAGGCAGAGGCTTTAACCCACTGAGCCACCCAGGCGCCCCTGATGCAAACTTAAATAGGCTAAGGTAAGGATGAATGACTTACTTACCACACGATCTTAATTTATGTTTTGTTTTTTTTTTAAGATTTTATTTATTTATTAGTTAGAGAGAGAGAGCGAGCACAGGCAGAGAGGCAGGCAGAGGCAGAAGCAGGCTCCCTGCCTAGCAAGGAGCCCGATGTGGGACTCGATCCCAGGACGCTGGGATCATGACCTGAGCCGAAGGCAGCCGCTAAACCAACTGAGCCACCCAGGCGTCCCTTAATTTATGTTTTTACAACACAGATGATACTCATCAAATTGATAGTTTTATATGCTTCATAAACATGTTGGATATGGGATAAACAGGTAGCTTACAATTAACTATATTTCCAGTATTAACTGATGTCTAGTAATAACATTATATAACCTACACAATGAAGAACATCTGCTTCCAAGAAATGTAGCACATTGTTTTATGTTTCCTGATTAAAAAATGTTATTAGTTTTAACACTCATCCAGAAATTCATTACTTAATGCAAGCAATGATTTTCTAGGTGAAGAAAATAATTGTGACTCTTTCTGCAGATTAGGGTATATAGTGCAACATATTTTGCGATTTCCTTCCCAGAAGTGTATGAAATTTCTAACAAAAAAAGATAAAATATATTGAATTGAGGCACTTCAAGTCAGGAACTAGCTTCTGTTTTCCTGTATTTTCTTTTGTACTTCCATATAGTCTGTACTGTGTATTATTTCATAGTCATATTTGTATTTTTCTTTTAACTTTTATTTTCATTTTTATAAAAAAGATTTTTTGAGAGAGAGGGGGAGAGAAAGAAAGAGAAAGAACGAGTGGGGAAGGGGCAGAGGGAAGGGAGTCGACTCCCTGCTGAGCAGGGAGCTGGACCTGGGCCTCAATCCCAGGGCCCTAGGGTCATGATCTGAGTGGAAGGAAGAGGCTTCACCATCCGAGCCACCCAGGCACTCCTTTACCTTTTAAAAAATACTCAATTTGGGGGCACCTGGCTGACTTAGCTGGTGGAATCAGCAACTCTTGATCTCAGGGTTGTGGATTCAAGCCCCATGTTGGGTGTAGAGATTACTCAGAAACAAAATCTTTAAAAAAATACTTAATTTTGTTAAGTTTCCTCTCCTAGATTAAAAAAAAAAACTGGGAGCAAGATCCTATTTGACTTCATCTATGTATATTTCTTAGGAAAAGAGTTAGTGACTTGCTCATAAATATTGCTTAAAGGAATAAATGCATTTTTTTAACATTTCATTTAAAATAACTTCAAAAAGGTTTAGTCAAACATAGTAGTTCTCCTCCAGAAGTTCATTTCTCACCTTCACTATTCGTGTCACTAACAGAAGTCAGGAAGAACAACTCCACATTAAGACAGTGAAATGTAAAAAGAATAAAAGGTCTTTTATATTATACTCCCTTAAAACAAAAATAGAAAAGCTGATATTTCTTGAGTGCAAATAATGGTATGTGTTTTGGGCTGCAGATATTCAATTTTATATTAAAAAAAAAACAACAACTACTACTTTGTAAGGAGGCAGTGTAAGTGAATCCTGGCTCTGCGGTTTGTTGTGAGATCTTGGTCCAACTACTTGACTTTGCCGAGCCTTACCTTCCCCGAGTGTAAAAAATACAAACATTCACCTCTAGGACTGGTTGTTTAGAGAAATTTAATCAGGCTGAGTCAACGCGTCTGCCACAGAGCGCCCATATGGCTCCTAACATTTTAAATAATAAGTTAGTTATCTCAGTGGTTTCGCCAAGGCAGTATCTGTAGGTAAACAGGGAAAAGAACGCACAGTTTAAGTCTTATTCACAGGTTGGCATTTTATTTTTTTTTTTTTAGATTTACTTACTCCAGAGCGAGCGAGCGAGCAAGCAAGCGAATGCGCGCTCAAGCCGGAGGAGAGGCAGGAAGGAAGGAAAAAAAATCAAGCAGACACCCCGCTGAGCCGGGGCCCAGGGTGGGGCGCGGGGCGGTGCTCATCCCAGGACTCGGAGATCCTGTGACCTGAGCCAAAACCACCACTCCGATGCTCAACCTACAGACACCCAGGCGCCCCTAGCCAGGCATTTTAAACGCTGGATCCTGGGTATTATTTTCGTATCTCATAGCGTGTAATTAAAACGAAGCTCAAAACTAATGGTTTAGCGCTCACGTTATTTTATTCCAGGCTCTCCGTGGAGCTCAGAAAACACACTGCCTCATAAGGACTACAAGACCCCAGGACAAAACATGACAGGCCGAACACTGACTCAAAGATTCCCTACCGCGCAGCGTTTTCAACGCGTTCATTTACGAAGCAGGAGAAAACGTACGAGACCAGCGCAGATCTTTAACTATGCTCACATCCCGAGTGAACTAAAAACAAGAAAAAAAAATGTCGAGGAACACTGAGACAGCAAAGTTGAAAAATTTCCGACGGTAACCAGGTACTCCCGGAGACTGGCGCGGCGTGCGACAGAAAGTTCAGCTATTCCTGCAGTACGACAGGGGCGGTGCTGCGGCCGTAAAGGAGCGCCGGGAGACCACGTGGGTTTTGAGACCACCCCCGGCGACCTTGCAGGGTCTTGACCCCGCTGGTAATGGCTGGCAGGGTGCCGGGCGGAGGGGCACGGGCCCTGGACCTGCTCCGGGCTCTGCCCCGTGTGAGCTTAGCCAACCTAAAGCCGAATCCGGGCTCCAGGAAACCGGTAACTAGCTGGTGGCGGTGCGGGGAAGTGCTGGGAGATGGGACGAAGGAAGCGGCCATTCCCTCCCCGTCGTTTTCGGGGACGCTTTTCCAAAAGGGTGTTGGGATGTACTAGGGTTGCTAAGCCCTTGTTCTCCTTGACGGCGCAGAGGAGAATCCTCCCATATGGCCCCAGTTCTTAGTTTTATATTTAATTAATTAATTAGTTAATTAGAGAGAGAGCATGAACACAGGCAGACAGAGAGGCAGGCAGAGGCAGAGGGAGAAGCAGGCTCCCTGCCGAGCAAGAAGCCCGATGTGGGACTCGATCCCAGGACGCTGGGATCATCACCTGAGCCGAAGGCAGCCGCTTAACCAACTGAGCCACCCAGGCGTCCCTAGTTTTATATTTTAAAGCATAATTACGTTAATTAGGGCGGAGGAGTGAAGTCACCGAAACTACAAAATGATAGTCTCAATGAAAATTGTATTTAAGATGAAGTATGTTCTTAGTATCTTTATTTTCGTGGGAAAGATTTTAACTGATTATGGTAAATGTCTCCTCTGCAAATCACCGAATACAGCTAGAAAAGCTGTTGGTTGACATACAGCCTTTTATTTATCTAATTTTTGAGAGTTTTTTAATTTTTTGAGTAATCTCTACACCCAATATGGGGCTCTAATTTAAACCCTGAGATCAGAGGTCGCTTGCCTGGCCCACTGAACGAGCCAGGCACGGGGATATACTATCATTTTTAAGAAATCAGTTCCTTGTTTTCAGGAAGTGAGAGGAAGTTAATTTAAGAAAAATACTTTCTGTACAAATTAAAGTTTCAATAATATACATGTATAACGTTAATGTATTTACAATTCCAAAATAAATGTTTCAGAATACGGTATAAACCTTGTTTGTTGGGGATGTTTGATTCTAGGATTTTTTTCAGTTGCAGTCTGTCACAGAATTCTTATGTCCATCCCATCCTTGGAACTTTGCCTTTGAAACACAGCTTGGACTTCGGTTACAAGAATTCACTACATCTTCAGAGGCAAAGATGCTAACTTAATAGTGTTTGGGGGTTAGAGCGACTAGAACAGTGCTTGACCCATTAGTAGTGTTTGCCAGTATGGGTTGGTTGAATAAATGAATGGCATCACAAAAAAATATATGGTGAAAAGATAAAATACAATTTAAAAATGCAGCTGCAGATCATACAATACTCTCTTCTGTCCTCCTAGGAAAGACGGCGAAGAGGTCAGAGAAGAGGTAGAAAATGTGGTCGAGGCCATAAAGGAGAGCGTCAGAGAGGAACCCGGCCCAGACTGGGCTTTGAGGGAGGCCAGACTCCATTTTACCTTCGAATCCCAAAATACGGGTTTAATGAAGGTCATAGGTGAGATTGCTTTGCTTTTTAAAGTAAAAATTTTCACTGACGATCACCAAAAAAAATAGCTTGGTAGAAATTTGAATTCACTTTGAAGCAAACTTTTGTTGCTGTTTCTCTGAAACATTTTTGGTTTAATAGGGTTAGGAAAAAAAGCACAGACTTTGTACTCAGACTTGCAAATGGAGATAAGAATGCCAGCTTTTGTGGTTGGTTAGAGGCTGAGCAATAATATATATAAAAATTTGGAAAATTAGGGGCGCCTGGGTGGCTCAGTGGGTTAAAGCCTCTGCCTTCAGCTCAGGTCATGATCTCAGGGTCCTGGGATCGAGCCCTACGTCGGGCTCTCTGCTCAGCCAGGGAGCCTGCTTCCTCTGCTCTCTCTCTCTGTCTGCCTCTCTGCCTACTTGTGATTTCTATCTGTTAAATAAATAAATAAAATCTTAAAAAAAAATTTGGAAAATTATAGTCATTCAGTAAAGGAAAACTACTCTTGTTACTTTGAGCTCCATTAATGCATCATTCAAATAAAGGGTTACATTTTGACAAATTTGTTTAAATGAGTTGAAGTAAATGCTTAGAGAGGAAAGTTATTTTAATGAAATGAAATACTAGTTTTGTTTCATTAGCAAAAATCAAACAATATTATGTTTCTGTTGTACTCAGGAGGGTTTTATTTTCTTTTTTATTTTTTTAAAGATTTTATTTATTTATTTGACAGAAAGAGATCACTAGTAGGCAGAGAGGCAGGCAGAGACGGGGAAGCAGGCTCCCCGCTGAGCAGAGAGCCCAATCCCAGGACCCCAGGATCATGACCTGAGCTTGAAGGCAGAGACCCTAACCCACTGAGCCACCCAGGCGCCCCAGGAGGGTTTTATTTTGTTAAGTCATCTAAATTGATGGAGGAAAATACAGGACAAAGCCTTGAGTTGATTTGAAGAAATTGTAGGAAGATAAGCTTGACTGAGTTTTCCAATTGTTACTTTGTTTTGTAGCTTCAGACGCCAGTATCAGCCTTTGAGTCTCAATAGATTGCAATATCTAATTGATTTGGGTCGAGTGGATCCTACTCAGCCTATTGACTTAACTCAGCTTGTCAATGGGAGAGGTGTGACCGTCCAGCCACTTAAACGGGATTATGGTGTCCAGCTGGTGGAGGAGGTAAGTCTGGACTAGATTTTTTTAGTGTTAATAGAATTAATAGAATAGAATTATATGAATTCCACATAATCAGTACTCTGCTTTTTAAATTTTTTTCTTTTGAGTTGTCATATAACCATTACATAGTGGTGATTGTAGTTTGAGGAATTTGGCATGCTGTATTGAGGGGCCTTTGTACTCTGTTTCTGGGGTGCTTTTCAGTGTATCTGTTCAGCTTGCTCCCTCAGTCCCTTTGGTTCTCTGTCATGTGCCCTATCAGGAAGATCTTTTTTGACATCCTTTTGTAAAAGAATTCTCACTACCGCCCCCTGCCCCCTACAACAGTCATACTTTTGTCTACTTTACCTTGCCCAAAGTACTTTTCTTTGAATATATTCACCTGGCCTTTATTATCAAGTAGGGCGCTCAATCTCTCCTTCACTATAATGTAAGTTCTTTGAGGATAAGAACTTTGGTTCATTGCTGTATTTTCAGTATTGGAAATACTGGCTCATGATAATTAGTTATGGAGAAAAGGAATGAATCAAATCCAGTTCCAGTTGCAGCAAAGTTTTCTATTTATAGAAATTGGCCAAGAGTTTCATCAACATTAAACTTGTTCATTAATACTTTTGTTTTTTTGTAAGTCAGTAATACAGTTACGTAAGTAACTTCGTGTCCACTAGAGGGAAGCACGTGTTTATGGAAAAACCTTTTAGAGTCCTTTGAAAAAGTGAACTTCATGGATAAAAGTTTTCCAAATAAAATGATTTGAAAAGATAATACAAAATACTCAAGTCTCAGTATTCTATTCTGGCTGTATAAGGAAATACACATATAAATTAATAAGGAAAAATCTTTGACTTTGTTAGCCAATAAATGCTACATTCCAACAGTTTTCAGGCATGTGTCTATATTAAATAAGGAAAATAATCCAAAAACTATACCAGGGCAACAGTTGAGTAAGTACAGTTAGTTACATATCATTGGTAGCTCTGTAAATTGGTTGACCTTTTCTGGATTTCAGATTTGCAGTAAGTAATGGGTAATAAGACTGTTTTACTCTTTCAGCACAAAATTACCAACTTTGGAACATATGTTTTCAAGGAATAGTAAAAAAAAACTAATAAAAAGACATTCCTAAAAATGCTGTTTATACTGAAAATGCTGGAACTAACTCTAATGCCCAAGAATAGGGAAATAGTTGGGCAATTTAGAGTAGTAATTAAAATTCACAAATAATATGGCAAGACTTTATTTTATTGAGTCAAAGGGGCCATTGATTCTGAAAATGCAGGCCAGTATCATAGATGGAAAAAAATGTGAGAAAATGTGTCTTAGCGCTGATGGAATATTTTTGAAGTACATGAAAACTTCATAATTAATAAAAGGAACTTGATTGGGATCCAACTTGTTTCAGCCACACCACAATAGCAGAAAAATTCTATCATCACAAAGAGAATAATAATACCAGCATCTTTTAATTAGAATCTGTTTTGAAATTAGAGTAAAATGTAGTATATCCTAATAAAAGTGACTAAAAGCAGAACTCTGGAAAGTTCAGTTATACTTTTTTTAGTATTGACTGTACTAGGGAAAAGTAGACATGTATTTTTGTCCTTTTAGAGTCTGTAATAAAATCAATAGTAAATGTAAAGTGAATCTCTGTTGTATTCTTCTGCCTTTTTTCCTAGAGTGGGCTGATCCCTCCAAGGTCAGATACTGTTGTCAGATTTTTTTTTCAACATTTTATTTATTTATTTTTTCTTTTTATTTTTTTAAATAGATTTTATTTATTTATTTGACAGACAGTGTGCCCGGCTAGCTCAGTCGGTAGAGCATGAGACTCTTATTTATTTGACAGACAAAGATCACAAGCAGGCAGAGAGGCAGGCAGAGAGAGAGAAGGGGAAGCAGGCTTCCTGCCAAGCAGGGAGCCCGATGTGGGGCTCAATCCCAGGACCCTGAGATCATGACCTGAGCTGAAGGCAGAGGCTTTAACCCACTGAGCTACCCAGGTGCCCCTGTTTTTTATTTTTTAAGAGAAAGATTTCATTCTTTTTTATTTCAAAGATTTTTATTTATTTATTTGACAGACAGAGATCATAAGTAGGCAGAGAGCGGGGGAGGAAGCAGGCTCCCTGCTGAGCAGACAGCCCTATGCGATGCTGGGGCTCCATCCCAGGAGCCTGGAATCATGACCTGAGCCGAAGGCAGAGGCTTTGACCCACTGAGCCACCCAGGCACCCCTCAACATTTTATTTTTAAGTAATCCGTATACCCAAAATGGGGCTCGAACTTACAACCCCAAGATCAAGAGTCAAATGCTCTACTGACTGAGCCTACCAGGTGCCCCTGTCATCAGAGGTTTTGTTCTTCAGAAGATTCCAGCCCACTTGTCCCCTTGCAAACAATCTCTTGGTCTTTTGCTAACTAAAGGATGAGGAAGGTAAATTTTTTTTACATCTCAGTGTGGCATAATGTTGTGTTTAAGAACACAGGTGCTGTGACCAGATTCCTGTGTTAGAATCCTAACTGTGTGAGGAGCATCTCGGTGCCACAGTTGCTTATGCCTCCTGACTCTTGGTTTTGGCTCAGGTCCTGGTCTTGGGGTCGTGCGGTTGTGGAATCGAGCCTCATATGGGGCTTGGTGCCCAGTACAGAGTCTGCTTAAGACTCACTCTCTTTCTTTCTCTCTCTTTTTAAGATAAAGAAACAAATCTTAAAAAAAAAAAATAAAAGAATCCTAGCCGTGTGATCTTGACAAGTTACTTAACCTTTCTGTGCTTTGGTGTCCTCATCTATGAAGTTGGCCTAGCAATAATTTCATCATTAGGTTGTTAGGAAGATTAAATAGTCTACTATTAATGAAGTACTGGGGGTGGATGCTTATATTGCTGTTTGCTAAATAAGATGAAAAATGTAGTCACCCCTGCTTATGGAGGATGAAAATTGGTTTAAAAAAAAAAAAAGTGGCCTAAAAACATACTTAAAAAAAGAACACTGCATGTTGTTTGGTAGGATCTTAATGCAGAGGTATTTACTGTTGCATTATAAGCATTTTGGAGGAGAAAATGCAGTGTAAAAAGGAAGCTTGCCATGCTTACTTTTAGCCAAGCTGTCTACAAACAGGCTTTGCTTTGACCTATTACAGGGTGCTGACACCTTTACGGCAAAAGTTAATATTGAAGTACAGTTGGCTTCAGAATTAGCCATTGCTGCAATTGAAAAAAATGGTGGTGTTGTTACTACAGCCTTCTATGACCCCAGAAGTCTAGGTAAGGTGTCCTGCAGTTCCTTTCTTCTCCCTCTTTGTCTTCTACCAGCTTCTACATGAGGATTTTTAAAGTACTCCCAGCTCTTTGACTTGTGGTTTGGATACCTTGGATTTCTGTTTTAGGGCTTCCTGTTAATGGTGTGATTTCTTCTAATATACCTCAGTCAGTATGTCATAAGAAGGTTTTTTGTTTCTAAATATGGGACTTACATATCATGTTACCTATGCTTAGAAATTCAGTAATTGTTGGTAACCCAGGGAAAGCTTTGCTTTTCAAGATGCAGATATTTGAAAATGAAGTATATCAATTTGCTTACTTAAGTTAAACCTGTTTAGTAAAAAAAAGTTCTTGGAATGAAGTTCTCATCTTGGTAGTATTCAAAAATCAATAATTAGAAGAAAATCATATGTACATAGCCATTATTTGCATATCTCTTTTATTTAAATTTTTTTCAGAAATTCTGTGCAAACCTGTTCCATTCTTTCTGCGTGGACAACCCATTCCAAAACGAATGCTTCCGCCTGAAGCACTGGTACCGTATTATACTGATGCAAAGAATCGTGGTTACCTGGCCGATCCTGCCAAATTTCCTGAAGCAAGACTTGAACTTGCTAAGAAGTATGGCTATGTTTTACCTGATATCACTAAAGATGAACTCTTCAAAATGCTTAGTACTCGAAAGGATCCAAGGCAGATTTTCTTTGGTCTTGCTCCTGGATGGGTGGTGAATATGGCAGATAAGAAAATCCTAAAACCTACAGATGAAAATCTCCTCAAGTATTACAGTTCATGAATTTCCTTCCAAGAAAGCAGAGTTGTAAAAGTTCTGGAAGAAAACGGATTGAAACATAAATATTTCTCATCATCTTGTCTTGATTTGTGATTCTCTAGATGTTGATGTTAATTTCCCATGTAGCCCTATTTCCATTTTTATTTAAAATTGAAATAAAAAATGGAATAAGCAAGGGCTACTTAGGGGAATTGAATCTGTGTGGGTTCTTTCTCAATTAAACAAACTACCTGGTTTTCTGCCAGAGGAAGATGGTAACTTTTAGGGTATTTCTTGTTCATTTTTTCATCTTTTTGTCCAGGTCTTGTGTTTCTATTCTTGCAAATCAGAATGAATGTGCAGGTGGAATGGGATTGATTTTTTTTAATAGTTTTTTTTTTCTTTCTTTTAAAGATATTTTTTGAGAGAGGATGAAAGCAAAAGAGATCACGGAGGGAGAGGGAGAAGCATACTCGTGGCTGAGCAGGGAGCCAGATGGGCCCAGTTCCAGGACCCTGAGATCATGACCTGAGCTGAAGGCAAGACACTTAATCAACTGAGCCACTCAGGCACCCCTGGAATAGGATTGATTGCTAAGCCTGCACAGTCAAGGTTAAAGCAGTTACCATCTTAATGAGTAGCCTCAAGGAGCTCTGCTATCCAGTGTCAAAGTGAAAAGCCTTCAACTCTGGATTATTAAGATGTGGGGTATGAGCTTAAGGGTTAAACCCAGTAAATAAGTAGTACAATATTTACTAGCAAAACTGAAGAAAAAATTCCAAGTGAATTCATTTTCTCAATTCATCTGATAAGAGTAGACAGTAATGATGAAGCCATTAACCATTTTCTTGAAGAAGTGTTCAGTTCTAACATACTTTACTTCGTTGATACTGGAGACTGGAGTCATTTTAAATGATTTTTGAAAACCTGTTCAGTGATTATATAAGCCATAAAAACAACTGGTAATGTGAAAATTAAACTCAGTTAATGTAAAAGATTTAGCAGTCAGTAAGCTTATATAGTTTTGCAAAGATGTGTTGACCTGAACCATAGAAAAACTCAATTTATCCTGCTGCAATTAAATCTTGAGTAATTTAAATCTTGAATAATCATAACTTTTCCACAGGAGAATAAAATTATTCCTGGCTGTTTATTTTCTTAAAATAAAAAATTTAAAAGCCTAAATGATACAATGTTTTGTTAACTTGTTTACCTTCTATATTGCTGATCTGACATTCAGTTTATAAAGTAATATATGCACCAAGAGTATGTATATTTAAATTTTTTCCCAAGATTGTATAATTTGGCTTATTAAACCATTTCTTCATGAACCAGAACTTATAAGAATCACTATAGGACCGTCTTCTATGACAATCACCTATGAATTTCAAGGGACAGGCAAAAGTTTTAAAAAATTTTTTATTTTTCAGAGATTCCAAGTGACAGAGTTGGGTTTTTAGGATTAGTTTTGGCTCCACTGATAGGAACCACAAATCACAGTGGTTTGAATGAGATAAAAGTTTATTTATTTATTTTCTTTCACAGAAGTGCTGAGACCTTCCAGAGCTGATTGCTGGCTCTGCTCCACAATCTCAGAGTCCATGGCTTCTCCCTATTAAGCTCTCCCACCCTTAGAGTGAGATGTGCATCTTTATGATCCGAGTAGGAATCAATAAGAACCAGCTTTTCCTAAGAAAGTGTCCCAGCAGCTGCCACACAAAACTTATGTGTAAATCCCATTGGCCAGAACTTGGATAAAATTCTCTTCTGCAGGGGAGCCTGAACTTTTTACTTTGGTAGCTTATGTTCTTAGCTGAAAAATTCCTTTAGGATGGATGAGTAAGAGTGGATATATCAGACAACCAGCAGGGGGATGACACCTGTTTTGGTACTGACCAAACTTCAACCCTGAGATTAACTGACATAAAAGACAACATTAAAAGTGCAGAATTATTAAATTTGCTTAAGAGTATATTCACCATTCTGGAATGCTGAGTTTAGTAAGAAATACTAAGTCAATAAGTTGATTGATTCATCAACCTTGGTGAGGAAAATGTTTTCAAAGGAATGATGACAAAGCTCCAGAGAGTGTCCAAAGAGTCATTTACTTTTTCTGTGCTTGTTTTTTCTAAACATTTTAACAATAAATCTATCTTACACTTGCCACGCTAGGTATCTAAACAGGTATTTAGTATAATGTATGGAGGAAGAGATATGATAGGTTGCAAGGAAAAATAGCAAGGTACAAAAATGTTTTGGTTTTTAAGGTTTTATTTGAGAGAGCTTTTGCACAAGTGGGGGGAGGGGCAGAGAGAGAGGGAGAAGTAGACTTACTGCTGAGCATGGAGCTGGACTTAGGGCTCCATTCCAGGACCCTGGGGTCATGACCTGGGCCAAAGGCGACACTTAACGAATGAGCCACTTAGGTGCTCCCAAAGAAACTGTTTTTATTGATTATAGTGAGTCACTAAAGGTTGAGTAGAATACATTTTTATTTTTTAACATTTTTTTTTTAAATCACTGCTGGGAAAAGTTCCTCCCAAACTTTCTATCATTGAAGATACTTATTTTGAAATGATGTAAAAACAAAGTGTAAGAAGTAAAATCTGTTAACCCATTTCTCAGAGTTAACCACTGTTTAGGGTCTTTTATTTATTTTCAAGTAAAAAATGGATAGACTGTTACACTGTTCTGACCTTATTTATTACATCTAATGTATTTCAAAAACTTTTTCGGAGTATTTTCCATTAGGGTATTTAAACTTGTGCCTTTTTTCTTAAGCCATTGAAATAGGATCCATTAGAGTAGTCACTTCAACTTAACTGTGTAAAATGCAGTGACACTTTGTATAATCCAAGAGATGTTTTAAGTGACCTCTAAGGTCTCTGAACTCTCATGCCCTTATGGTAAAGATGTTGCCTGGATGGCTCAGTGGGGTAAGCGTCTGCCTTTGGCTCCGGTCATGATCTCAGGACCCTGGGATTGAGCACCACGTAGGGCTCTCTGCTCAGTGAGGAGTCTGCTTCTCCCATCCCTCCCCCAACTCATGCTCTCACTCTCTCTCAAATGAAATGTTTAAAAAAAAAAATGAACTTCTTAGGGGCACCTGGGTGGCTCAGTCGATTGGGTGTCTGACTTGATTTTGGCTCAGGTTGAATCACAGGGTCACCCTCTGGCCCTATCTGGCTCCATGCTCAGCAAGGAGTCTGCTTCTCTCCCACCCCTCTCAAACAAATCTTTTTTTTTTCTTTAAAGATTTTATTTATTTATTTGACAGAGATCACAAGTAGGCAGAGAGGCAGGCAGAGAGAGAGGAGGATGCAGGCCCCCTGAGCAGAGCTGATGTGGGACTCGATCCTAGGATCCTAGAATCATGACCCAAGCCGAAGGCAGAAGCCGTAACCCACTGAGCCACCCAGGCGCCCCCAAACAAATAAATCTTTTTAAAAAAAAGAAATGAGGGACGCCTGGGTGGCTCAGTTGGTTAAGCGGCCGCCTTCAGCTCAGGTCATGATCTCAGCGTCCTGAGATCGAGTCCCACATCGGGCTCCTTGCTTGGCAGGGAGCCTGCTTCTCCCTCTGCCTGCCTCTCTGTCTGCCTGTGCTTGCTCTCGCGCGCTCTCTCTCTCTGACAAATAAATAAAATGTTAAAAAAAAAAAAAAAAAGAACTTCCTTAAATTTAAACACATCTATTCTGTATCTGGGCATGAGGTATGGAAACAAAGCCAAGAGATACCATTTTTTGTGTACCAGAGTGTGGGGACATTGCTCTAGGTAAGTTAGTGCCTCAACTTATTTGTGCTGCTGGATGTTTTCCTTTTGTGATTCAGTTCACAACTGCTCTTTCTGAGGGGCTGGTATTGCCTCAATAGGAAAAGTTCATAGTTGGAAATGAGGGAGAAGTTAGTCATGCAAAGATGAATTCCCCAGGCAAAAACCCTCCAATCTCAAAAGCACTTTTGAGGGCCCTTAGGTTCTCCTTCCCCTTCCCCTCCATGCACAATGACTAAGCCACAATATGTTAAAGATGGAAAAGGAGACAGGCAAACACAAGACTTGCTTAATTGTAGCTATGGCCTCAGGTGAAGGGAAATCAGGATAGAACGATAGAGGGAATAATGAAAACAGGAAACAGATGCCTGGTGATGTAATGCTTGGATAGTACTTATTTGGTGAGTCTGAGCTTAGTCACAAACAGCTGTATCCTGATCTTAGTATTATAATTGTGCAGATAATTCTCAGCCCAAACAGGCACATTCCACAAAATCTGTCCATTCTGTTTTTTTTTTTAAGGTTTCAAATGTACTTTATTTCTTTAATCATGCCATATGTTAATGGGTACACAGTAGTGCTTTCACGTGGCATCAATTATGAGTTGGTTTTGAAACAATTCAGTATTACACCAACTGGGATAATGACTGATCTCTCCATTCCTTTGGGGTGACTCTGCCAACAGGGGATAGGGTCCATGCTATTCCAATTTGTGTTGCTGTATATGCCCACACAGCAATACAGAAAGTGGTTCCACTAGCTAATACAGTATTACCATATTTGTCATGGACATCAGGTGTCCTTTTCTGGTGGCTCTGCCTTGCCATTGTTTGCAGAATGCTTTGAACTGCTCAAAGGGCAAATAAAATTACCAAACAATTCTGCAACATCTCATGAACTCAAAATTCAGGTCCCCCAAGTGGATTTCTTTAGACTTCTCTTGGAGACGACTTAGAGTGGTTTTGGCCATAGGAAATATCCTGAAGCTGAAGACAGAACCATGCAAGAGCAGCTGCTGCTTTACTACAACTTTGTGCCAAGTCTTCTTGCAGAAAGTGTCCATTCTGTTTTATGAAGACAATCCCTAAACTGCTGTATAGCAGGAAGACACAAATCTAGTTTAATTATGTAACCATGCTGGACTCCCAGGTCCTGCTCTATTGCTGGTCATTTTATAAGGATTATGAGGGCACAAGGATTATGAGGGCAAGAACACAGTGGCAGATGGTAGAGTAGCTTTATCTTGTTAAGATCACATCTCTTGGAAATCTTAAGTAGAAAAGCAAGAAGCCTTCTGTCTGGATTAAAGTCCTTACCTGGTGTGTGGCTTCAGCCTGTTTTTGGTATACAGAATGGCCTATTTGCATGAAAGACTATAGAAAAGTTGAAGCTGATACACATTAAAAAAGATTTTTTTTGATACCTCAGAAATAATCACTATGGATTTCCTGTTTATTGAATTCCTGAGTTTATTTTCTTTTTTAAATGTTACTCTTCATTTACTGGAAGATGGAGTGGCTCTGGAATAGTAGAAAAAATGTCAGCTAACAGCAGAGTAACCCAACTTTGTGTCAGAGAATAAAGTATGCTAATGCTAATACAAGTCCCAAACTGGCTATATCTCTAGATGCTTTGCTGGAGAGCCATATAGTGTGGTGGAAGTTAGCACAGTTTCCCCTGTCAGTTTCCTGTTCAGTTGTCTGAGGTGTGAAGCTGGGGTCATAATTCCCACCTCTCTTTGTGTGTGTGTGTGTGTGTGTGTGTTTCTAAAGATTTTATTTATTTATTCGTGAGAGACAGAGAAGAGCAAGAGGCAGAGAATCAGGCTCCCTGTGGAGCAGGGAGCCTGATGTGGGACTCGATCTCAGGACCCTGAGATTATGACGAGCCCAATGCAGACACTTAACCACTTAACCAACTGAGCCACCAGGCATCCCATACCAGGCATACCAACCTCTTTCTGTGCCTGGGGACCCCACGAGTTTATCTGTGGAGAGGCACCAAGCACAGAGAGCCAGTGTGCAGAGCCACCAGGAGTGTTTTACTTGGGCTCAGATTCCAGTAACGTCCTTGTGGCCACGATTTAACTTCTCTGTACCTCAGTTTTCCATAAAAATGGGGATAGTAATAGATTCTAACACATGGTTATGATGACAGTTGAAAGAAATCACTACTTGGTTTTTTAAAAAATGATTTTATTTATTTATTTGACAGACAGAGGTCACAAGTAGGCAGAGAGGCAGGCAGAGACAGAGGAGGAAGCAGGTTCCCTGCTGAGCAGAGAGCCAGATGTGGGACTCGATCCCAGGACCCTGAGATCATGACCTGAGCAAAGGCAGAGGTTTAACCCACTGAGCCACCCAGGCGCCCCAAGAAGTCACTACTTGTAAAGCACTTAGCACAATGTCTGGCACATAAGCGACTGTGTTAGTGAATTGTCTCTTTTACAGTCCCTCTGATGTGGTAGCCATTCTGTACACATTACTTCCTTTTCTCCTTAAGATTTTCATATATGGTCAGTATCTTCTTAATGAAAGGGTGGCTGAATCTGCTGAAAAAAGTACATTTCGAAGAGTCAGCATGGTAGGAATTAGACACAGAACCAGGAGAATTAAGTTGAATTTCAGTGATGTAGCCACTGATTTGCTCTGCCATTAATTTATAAAAGGCATCTACCTATCTGGAAAAGATACTGAAATTGAGAGGAAAAATAAAAAATCTGGAAACTAGGGGTGCCTGGGTGGCTCAGCCATTAAGAGTCTGCCTTTGGCTCAGGTCATGATCCCAGGGTCCTGTGATCCAGTCCTGAGTCTGGCTCCCTGCTCAACGGGAAATCTGTTTCTCCCTCTCCCACTCCCCCTGCTTGTGTTCCCTCTCTCGCTGTCTCTCTCTCTCTCTCTGACAAATAAATACAAAAAATCTTAAAAAAAAACCCCAAAACCTGGAAACTACAAAAGGGGAAGAAAAAAAGGAAGTGTTTTCTTTTAAGATTTAATTTTTTTAAATTCAAGAGTGATAGAGAGACGAGCTGGGGGAGGGACAGAGGGAGAAGCAGACTCCCCATGGAGCGAGGAGCTCTACAGGGGGCTGGATCCCTGGACCCAGGGATCCTGACCTGAGCTGAAGGCAAATGCTTAACCAACTGAGCCACCTAGGAATCCCAAGGAAGGAATTCTTATATCCTAAGTGAAGAGGTCAGTAGGAGTTGTTTATGTGTTGTGCCATTATCTTCAGAGCTCTCATTTTATAACTTCAAAGCTTTGTACCTTTGGTCTGCCTTTCTCCTCTTCCCTGCTGCCTCCGTGTTTGTTGATCCCCTAGCAAACAATTACCGCTGCAGCCCCATTCCAGGGTAAAGATAATTCTATCCTCCTCTTCAAAAAGGCTCTGTGTCCTTGGCCTGGCTAAGGCTTGTGCCTCTCCAGTAAGCACTGATATCCCTGTTTTTAAAAAGTCAGTTTCATGGAGGTGTGATTTTGCCTCTAGTAAAGGTGTTTGGGTGTGCAGCTGAATTGTAAGAACTATACAGTCCTATACCCAACCCTATCACCACCACTGTAAAGACAGACTATTTCCGTCACCTGTACAGACACCTCTTGTTCTTTAGTAGTCAGTCTCTTTACCCAAATCCTAGCAATGAGCAACCAGTCACTTGATTTCTGTCCCTGGAGTCTTTTTCCATTTCAGTGATTGTAATAGGCATGCCGTGGTATCTCATTGTGATTTTGAATTGTATCTCCCTAATGACTTAATGATTCTAACATCTTTCCTGTGCTTTTATTACCATACAAATATCTTGTATGAAGCATCTTCCTATTTTTATCCATTTTTACATTTGATTGTTTTCCTGTTATTGACTTTTGAGTGTTCTTAATATATACTGCATACTAGTCCTTTATCAGGTTTGTATTTATAAATATTTTCTGTTTGGGACTTGTCTTCATTTTCTTAATGCTTTTTGAAGAGGAGCTTTTAATTTTGATACAGTTCAGTTTATTAATTTTTTCTTCAATGGATCATGCTTTTGTTATTGTATCTGGGGTCTCTTTGCCCAACCCAAGGTCACAAAGATTTTTTTCTAATTTTTCTTCCAAAGTTTCCTTAATTCTAGGTTTTACTTTTCAGTTCTATGATGCTTGTCAAGTAAATTTTGGTTTAGGGTGTGAGAATGGGTCAAAGTTATTAAAAATTTTTTTTGACACATGAATTTCCTATTGTTTCCAGCATCATTTGTTGAAAAGACAACCCCTTTGCAACTTTGGGAAAAATCAGTTTTTGAGTCTATTTCTGGACTCTTCTGTTTCATTGATCCATGTGTTTATCCTTTTATCAATATACATGGTGTTGATGACTAGAGCTATCTTAAAGTCTTTATTTAATTTATTTTTTTCCAAAGATTTTATTTATTTATTTGACAGAGAGAGAGAGAGAGAGAGATCACAAGTAGGCAGAGAGGCAGGCAGAGAGAGAGGGAAGCAGGCTCCCTGCTGAGCAAATAGTCAGACCCAGGGCTCAATCCCAGGACCCTGAGATCATGACCTGAGCTGAAGACAGAGGCTTAACCCACTGAGCCACCCAGGCTCTCCTTAAAGTAAGTCTTTAAATTAGGTAGTATGAGTTCTAACTTTTATATTTGCCAAGTTGCTTTGGGTATTCTAATTCCTTTTGTTTTCTTTATAAGTTTTAGGGTCAACTTCTCAGTTTCTATTAAAAACAATCTGCTGGGATTTTGGTTTGGTTTGTGTTGGATTCTATAGACAAGTTTGAGGAGATTTGACATCTTCACACTATTGAGGCTTCCAACTACATATATAGTATACCTCTACTTTTATATTTGTTTATTTAAAGATTTTATTTATTTATTTGACAGAGAGAGAGAGATCACAAGTAGGCAGAGCACAGGCAGAGAGAGAAGGGGCGGTAGGCTCCCCGCTGAGGAGAGAGCCCGATGCGGGGCTCAATCCCAGGACGCTGAGATCACGACCCAAGCCGAAGGCAGAGGCTTACCCCAGTGAGCCACCCAGGCACCCCTCTTTTTATATTTAGATCTTGATTTCTTTCAACAGTGTTTTGTATTTTTTAGTGTATAGATCTTGGACCTGTTTGTTAGATTTATATCGAAGTATGTGATTTTTTTTGGTGTTAATATAAAGGATGACACTTGCAAATTTCAATTTCTTTTTATTAAAAAATATATTAATAAAATTGATTCTATAAATTGTTGACTGCTTATCCTGCAACCAGGCTAAAATCAATTATTCTAGCAGCTTTTTGGTAGTTTGTGTGTGTGTGTGTGTGTGTTTCTTTATAGACAGTCATGTCATCTGCAAATAGTGACAACAACTTTATTTCTTCTTTTCCCATTTGTATGTACCTCCCACCATTTTTTTTTTTTTTTTTGGTATTATTGGACAAGCTAGGGTCACCAGTATGATGATGAATGGAAGTGGTGAGAATACACATCCTTGCCTTGTTCCAGATCTTAGAGAGAAAGTGTTTAGTCTTTCACTATTAAAGATGATGCAGGCTATAAATTATTTGTGCATAAACTTTGTGAATTTGAGGAAGTTTTAAAAATTCCTTTCTTGGGGCACCTGGATGGCTCAGTGGGTTAAGCCTCTGCCTTCGGCTCAGGTCATGATCTCAGGGTCCTGGGGTCGAGCCACTCATTGGCTCACTGCTCGGCAGGAAGCCTACTTCCCCCTCTCTCTCTGCCTGCCTCTCTGCCTACTTGTGATCTCTATCGTCAAATTCCTTTCTTAATTCTCAGTTTGCTGAGTTTTAAAAAATTTTTTTTAAAGATTTTATGTATTTATTTCAATATTTGTATTATGTATTATGTATGTATGTATTTGTATTTGTAATATGTATTTAAATTAATTAATTAATTATTTTAAAAGATTTTATTTATTTATTTGACAGACAGAGATCACAAGCAGGCAGAGAGGCAGGCAGAGAGAGGAGGAAGCAGGCTCCCTTGGGAGCAGAGAGCCTGATGCGGGGCTCAATCTCAGGACTCTGGGATCATGACCTGAGCCGAAGGCAGAGACTTTAACCCACTGAGCCACCCAGGCACCCCAAAACTATTTTAAAATCAAGCATTTTTCAGTGGATAATGCATTTAAAATGAGAATAGTAGACATACTACATGCAATGCCATAAAATTGTATCCGGTTTGTTAAAGTGTACGAGTCCTATACTTTTTCTTGTGTACTTCCTACCAGTCTTTAAACTTTTTCTTAGCAATGCCTTCTCACATCAAACAGAGGCTTATTGGTCTTTCTCTTCTCTGCCTCCAGTATTATGTAACATCAAGTCATCACTCAAAGATGATTTCATAACACAAGACCCTAGGTCTCAAGGTCCAAAGACTTACAACTTAGTATGTGTTACAATGAGTAAGTTGTTTATCTTGAACATAAAGTTGTTTATCTTGGACTGTGGTCCAGGGAAGTTCTCAGGGGAGGTGGATCTCTTTTTATTGTCTCTCCAGTGTGTAAGTAGGGACAATTCCTCAGGTAAGAGCTGCCCCGGAAATAGGTCATGGTTATCATTCTTGTTCCACGGATAGAGAAGCTGCTGAAGGGAGAGGTAGGAATTTGCTCTTCCTTGCATCAGGAGTCATAGCTGATGAGAATTTGGGCACAGCCCACCTGCCATGTAATGATGCTGGTACTAGAGTAGACCTGTAGAGTCACATTGATTGAACAAAACTAACTCCTGAGAGGGCTGTGGGGCAGTGGGGGTGCAGAAGTCATTCTAATGTACACTTACTGTTTCTCACTTGTGAATGTTATTTGTAGCATCCCTGTAATTTCATTGTATTGATTGAAGAATGAGAAGGAAGAATTTCAGAGAAAGTGTTAGATGTTGCTGGAGATTGAAGTTGGAAAAGAAGCTGGTGTCTATTCTCAAATGAACTGAATGGGTTGTTCATGCCCTTTTCCTTATTTACCTAACAATCTCTTGGCCACGTGTGTACAGTAGCTATTGAGAGTGAGGTGTTAGCCTTCTACTTTGACACACGGAGTGAAGAAGCCACAAAAGTAAAGAAATATTTTTTTTTTTTGTAGCCCGAAGTGGTTTCAGAGGGTTCTCCTTTCTTCAAGTGGAGATTCAACATCTTTCTTTCTTTCTTTTTTTTTTTAAGATTTTATGTATTTATCAGACAGAGATCACAAGTAGGCAGAGAGGCAGGGGTGGGAGGGGTGGGGGGGGAAGACGGCTTCCCACCCAACAGAGAGCCCAATGCAGGGATGGATCCCAAGAGCCTGAGATCATGACATCAGCAGGAGGCAGAGGCTTAACCCACCGAGCCACGGCTTTCAACATCTTAAAAAAACAAAAAACAAAACAGAACTAAGATTAGGCAAGGCTGCCACCTAGTGGCCAAATATAAACATTTCTAGGGGAATTTCCCCGTTTGACCTTGGCCTGACTAAATTACTTATTAATTATTCATGAATTCATATATTCAACAAGCATGAAGTGCTTACACACCAGACACAATGCTAAGCACTGGAGTACTAAAATCAGACAGGCAGAGTTATTGTCATACAAGCACACACAGATCAGTAGAAGGGAGCAGATAATGAATGAATAATTAAATTGTAGTTCGGTAAATGCTATAAGTGATTTACTCCCAACGCTCAAGTTCGCCTCTAATTTTAAAGGAATTAGAACTTCAGTCTAGGTATGGCAAACCTAAGTTCTTCGTTGCTTGTAGATAGTTACCATAAAAAGGAGGAGGAGGGGGAAAGGGAGGGGGCGTGAGGAGGGGGGAGGAAGCAAACCAAAAGTATATGTGCTGCGGCAGCGAGCACGGAAGCAAACCAAAAGTAACAACAGTGGCTTTTACACTGATTTTCACTGAAGTCTCCCAGAGATATTACTTTTTTTAAAAAGGATTTTATTTATTTATTTGACAGAGATCACAAGTAGGCAGAGAAGCAGGCAGAGAGAGAGGGGGGAAGCAGGCTCCTTGCTGAGCAGAGAGCCCGACTTGGGGCTCCATCCCCGGACCCTGAGATCATGACCTGAGCCAAAGGCAGAGGCTTTAACCCACTGAGCCACCCAGGCGCCCCTCCCAGAGATATTATAAAGCTGTTTAGATGTTGACTTTCCCAAGTTTCCAAAACTGACATTTACAGTACCTCCTAGCCCTTGAAGGATACAGACAGAGTAGATAAACTCTTTTTGAGATTATATATTACGTATACATATTTGAAATTCAACAGCAAACTATCTAAGGAAGAAAAGCCCAGAAGTTGTGCATTCACAAGCTAGTGTTAAATGTGGTAGCAAAGGGGTTTAAAACAAGAGTTTCTGAATGAGGTAGTCCTGGGTGTGTGTCAGGAGTCAGCAACGTACCCTGGAGGGCTATTGGAGCTTTAAGCCTCAGCAGCTTCCTTGACAAAACGGCAAGAGCAGAAGTGAATTCCTGGTAAGGTTGTGGTGGTCAGTATGATGGAGAAGGTACAGAGATCATTTAGTGAAGGTCCCATAAGCATGAACACTCATTACTCTGGTGAAGACATCATACGGATCACTTCAGAGAAGATAGTCCCTGACAACACAAACTTCTTCCCTCATGTGACCGACTCTTATAATAAACTGCTTGGGCTAGGTGTCCCTGCAATCGCATGGCCAGAGGTGAGGCATTTCGTGCCCACCTGCTTTTCTTCTCTCCCCTGGAAAATTAATCTCTCTAAACCAATAGGCTGGGCATCCACTATAATTTAGCCAATGCCAGCTGCTAGGGAAATAAATTAGAACATGGGAACGTTGCTTTGAGAACTGTTTTAAGGGTAAAGAGTGTGCAAAGCAGTAAGTGGGCATGTTCTTAGATGTTGTAGTTACAAAAGTAAGGGTTGATCATTAAAGGAATTTCATTTAGGGAAATTAGCTGCTCTGAAATTAGTAATTCAACATCACCAATTCATCTCAACTAATACATGGCCTCTGGTAGAAAAGGGGAAAATGAGTTTGACTTCTGAATTTTTAACATCTAAGAAGATCTTTACGTAAAATTACAACTTTCTGACTCTATTGACACAACTAGACACAAATTCATGGAAATTCCACAAACAAGCAGCTCTGGCATCCTCTGCAAGCTTGTCAGCAATGCAGAATCCCACTCCTCACCCCTCACCTTCTGCACAAGGCTCTGCCTCTTAACAGGATCCACAGATAATTTCTGCAGGCTTTAAAGTTGGAGAAGCTGTGTTACAAGGTGGGGCGGGCAGACTGCAGTAGCACACGACGAACGCTAGGAGGACCCATTTCTTCATATTTCCTTCCGCTTCTAAAGGGTGAATTAAGAATTTCCCCTGTTAAGTTGTTTCTGCATTTCCCCGCCATTGGAATAAATAACATTTTGCTCTTTAAATGAAGACAAAACAAAGATGATACAAAATATGCTATATATGACACACAAGTTGTATCTGATGAATGACTGTGGAGATGACACATTTTAAACATTCTCTATTCAAGCCTAAAACACTTTAGAAAGACTAAAACAATTCTGTTCTGAAAATTCCGGCAAATATTTGAAAAATAATATGACACTATTTGTACCATAGGTTGGGACGGAGCTGCAATAAAAATGATTAAATGGAAACACTAAAAAAAAAAAAAACACCCTAAAAAACTAAAAACTAAAAAAAAAGTAAATAGAAAATATTTTACTTTAAATTGTGTGTGTGTATGTGTGTATGTGCGTGTGTGTTATAACTTATTACAAGAAATACACTTATTATATGTGAAAAAAATATAAAAACAAGGATGGCGTCATTTTATAATGATATAAATAAACTCCGATGAACCTTTACCCCATTAAACTTCATCATCAAAGACATCTAGTCAAGGTCACCGGTAAAAATGAACTTCCTGCTTCTTTCCTTTAGAATAAACAAAGAAATCTATAAATTGAGACTTCAGGCTTACCAGCCACAGGGAACTCTAAGGCGAGGCTAAGTGACCAAATAGAGAGCTTGTAATTATCCTGCACGCCTCTGCTTCCCTCCTCGTTACCAGGGGCCTCGCTCCCCTGACTCTAGTCTTCACCCAGTGAGGGCTGTCCTACCTTTTTAGGAGGGCTGAAACCCTATAGTTGCTCCTTGAGGCACTTTTGTCTTCTCTGCCTCCAGACTGGAGACTGGAGGAGCAGGCTTCTAGGGAAGAGGTTCCCAGCTCCTGTTGGGCCTCAGCTGCTGGGAGCATTCAGAGAATCTTGTCTGTCACATCGGTTTATTAGCTTGTGCTCCCCACTGCCCAGTCAGCATGGCTATTCATCTCCTAAGTTACTATGGTAAACAGCACATGACTGTCGATTCATGAAGCCATCTGACAGAGAAATGAGAACTTCAAAGAAGTTCATAAGTCTGAAACCTCCATAACCTTATCAATGAGGGAATGATCCTTAAAGAATCCAGTGTTGCTGATAATGTGTACAGCTGGGTTCTCTCTGTCACTGTTGTTGGGGCTGTATTTTGGCACAGCGTTTTAGAGTATTTGCTAGGATAAAAAATAGTCATACTTTTCCGCTCAAAGCCATATGTTAAGCTAGAAGTGGTGTTCTAACACCAGGAGCCTGACCTGCTGGCCTACAAATGCAGACAAAAGGCAAGGGCTCCCAACTACTTTTGTTTTCCTGTGCGCCTACCCCCCAGATCTAAGCTATTTATTTTCATTAGACAGATAAAACCAGAAAGAGCAGAATTTTGGTCCCTGGAACGAATGAATTGTCACATCAAGATTAAAAATATTCTTCAATTATTTCCATTAGAAATACCAAATTGCGGGACACCTGGGTGACTGTGTGGGTTAAAGCCTCTGCCTTCTGCTCAGGTCATGGTCCCAGGATCCTGGGATGGAGCCCCGCATCGGGCTCTCTGCTCGGCAGGGAGCCTGCTTCCCCCTCTCTCTCTCTGCCTGCCTCTCTGCCTACTAGTGATCTCTGTCAAATAAATTAAAAAAAAAATCTTTAAAAAAATACCAAATTGCACCAAAAGCAAATGCAAGGGAATGAGACTGATGGTTTTAAAAATATCGTGTGTGTGTGTGTGTGTGTGTGTGTGTGTATTTTTAAAGAGGATTGTGAAGTAAAGGCTTTTCCAGTGGGCCTGAGTAACCCCATCAGCCAGCTGACCTCACCCCCTTCCCACTACTACTACTACTGTCTCCTCCCTGCTCTCTGACAATGCATGTGGCATGTGGTCAGAACTGGGAGAGGGGGTCCTCGTCTTTGTTCCACACCCTCCTCTGACAGCTCTTCCACAGCCAGAACCTCTTCCATCCTCCCCCACCCTCACCACCCCCAGCTCTTGCTCAGTGAGAAAGGTGTATGGTCTCATGGCCAGAAATAGAATTCAGTGTTCCAAGTCTTATCAAACAAAAGAAAGCCAATGAGGCTGTTTGGGGTTCCCAAGTACACTACATATTAATGAGCTAAGTTTAAACAGAGATGAAAAAAAAAGTTATTTAGACACTTGCATTGAACCATAAGGAATGTCCCTCGTTGCCACCAGCCCTTTGAGCTGGTCTGAATCCTAGCTAAATGGCTATACACATTTAATTGTCATCAAGAGGAGAGCAGATCTCAGGGTCTCTGGCAGAACTAAAGAAAATCAGTTTCAGGGGTGACTGAGTGGTTCAGTTGGTTAAGCATCTGCCTTTGGCTCAGGTAGTGATCTTGGGGTCCTGGGACCAAGCCCTGCATCAGGCTCCCTGCTCAGTGGGGATTCTGCTTGTCCCTCTCCTCCTCTTTGTGTTCTCTCTCTTTTTCTCTCAAATAAATAAATAAAATCTTAATTAAAAAAAAAAAAAGAAAATCTGTTTCACTTTTCCATGCCCCTCCTGAGAGTCACTGATTCCCTTACAGGTTTCTTTGAAAGCTTGCAAATGGGAGAGTGGCTCATTTTATCCTGTCCTCCACGTGCCCTGTTCAATCTAAATAAAGAGGTACACCTCTATAAAACAGTTCTAATTTGCTGCAAGTTTTATTTTATTTTATTTATTTGAGAGAGAGATAGAGGTAGTTGAGAGAACACAAGCAGGGGTAGAAGCAGAGGCAGAGGGAGACGCAGTCTCTCTGCTGAACAAGGAGCCCAACTCAGGGCTCAATCCCGGAATCCCAGGATCAAGACTTGGGCTAAATGTAGATGCTGAGCCACCCAGCCACCCTGCTATAAGTATTTCTTAAAGGTAGAAAACACCTAACATTTGTGGAGTGCTGACAGCATGCGGACCAGGGCTAAGTTCTTCATGTAAATGAACACAAGCCTCACAGCAGTCTCCTGGGGCGGACTGTTGCTGTGAGTTCTGAGGGATGGTGAGTGGGGTGGGAGTTCAGGTCATGCCTGGTGGTGTCGTTACTCTCGTCTCACTGCTTACGCCTACTTGTCTTATGTGGCACAAGAGGACGCCTACAGACCTTTGAAATTTCAGGCAACAAAGCCCTGGAGGACCATTTGGAAAGGACTGTGTGTGTGTTCTGAAAGCCTCTTGACACCTCTGCTAAGGTCAAGAAAGCAGTAGTGCCAAACCTCGGAGAAGGGGTGTCTGAGGCTTGCGGCAGCTCTAGGAGAAATCGGTGGAGCCGTCTTTGAAGAAATGCTGCCAGTGGCCATGATAGCCCAGAGATCAGCAGCCAAAGGTGGACACAGGTGGAGATCAATGGCCAGGGGCGCCTGGGTGGCTTGGTCACTGAAGCTTCTGACTCTTGATCTCAGGTCAGGTCTTGATCTTAGAGTCATGAGTTCAAGTGCCCTGTTGGGCTCCAGGCTGGGCGTGAAGCTTACTTAAAACAAAAACAAAATGACCAGACCAACAAGCCATGTGGGAGAGCTGGGCTCTGAACTGAGAAAGATCTAGAAGTATTCTAATTTATTTTTATTATATTTGCCTTTTTTGGTATGTATTAGAGTGACATGATAAAAAACCTGTATCTAAATAGATCTACTAAACATTTTTAATGAAATATAAAACAAAAAAAAAAATGTGAAGTGATGAGAAAGCCCTGTGGCATAGTTTAATTGGCAGTGTTTTCTTTTAGGCTCATAAAAGAACAGTACATCTTACAGCTGACAACATTTTAGACTTGTTAAAATATGGAATTTATTAGGATTTATTTACTTATTTGAGAGACAGAGAGAGTGCAAACATGCTGGGGTGGGTAGAGGGGAATAAGGGAGAAGCAGAGGGAGAAGGAGAGAGCAAATCTTCAAGCACACTCCCTGCTGAACAGAGCCAGACTGGGTCTCAATCTCATGACCCTGAGGTCGTGACCCGAGCTGAAATCAAGAGTCAGTTGCTTAACCAACTGAGCCATCCAGGTGCCCCTGGAATTTCTTCATTTAATTTTGCAGACTAGGAATTGAGGCACAGAGAGGTTAAACAATTTACTCAAGGTTGCCCAGCTAGTTGGTGATAGGATGCAAACAAAAGAGTCTGCCTCCAGGATCTGAACCCTGAACTCCCGAGGTACATTCTCATGATCTACCTCGGCCCGGTTCTACACTGTGATTTTTGGCTGGACTCCTCCGGCCTGGCTTGCCTTTGCTCCTGTCCATTTTCTGGACCCAGTTCTCTAGCCTCCACACCGAGCAATTCCGTGTGTGGCTTTCCATTTGAATCAGCCACGGTCAGTTTCTTTCACTGATGACTATGCCCTTTAAAAGGTCACCTGTAGATTTCACCACAGAGTGACTGTGCCCAGGGGGATGTTCAGTTTGTTGAGAAGGAAAGGGGCCTGTGGGCACAGGAAGTAAGAATCTAAATGGGCTCCTTTGCTTTTACCTTTTTTTCTTCAAGTTCTGGTCCTGGTGTTATCTTTTAGGCCTCTATATTTCCCACGGAAATTTGGGATTTTCTGCACATTTCCTTCACATGTACATTGGTACCATTTCCTTAATCCAGTGAGTGCGATGGGGTGGCAAAATTTATGTCATAAATTTAAGCCATCACAATATCCAGACTGGATTATTTGCTTTTAGAGTACTTTCAATTTTCTTCTGTAGTAATTTAGACTTCTGTAGGTTTATTATTTATAATTATTTGTTTGATGTCAGCTCTTCCCATTATGCTAAGCTTATTGGGCTAGGGATCTGGACTGTTTTGTGCCTGGTATTAGGTAAGTGCTCAGAAATCATCTTACTGACCTGGAATTTTAGAGCCTGAAGTCTGAGACACCCTCTGATTATACACTGTTAGTTCACAAATGAAGGGAGCCGGCTGAGGTCTGGTGGGATGATGCACCTTGTTCTCTGTCACAGAGGGGGAGGGGAGGAGCCGTCTGCCCTGGATCTGGATTACATCACTCCTAGTTCCTCCTTCAGTCCTCCAGGCCTGGTCTCTGTCTGGGTCCCATTGTATATATCCTTCCTGCATATTGTATAGAGGAGAAGTCAGGCCGGTTTATTATACCTAAACAAATGTGTTTGTAAATGGTAATTTGCAGTGGTTCAGCCAGGATTAGGAGATGGGCTAGAAGGAAGCAAAACAATGGATGAAAGTCAAGGTTGAACCCAGGCATCCTGGGAAAGGAGAAAGAGCAGTAAGAAACGGAGGGGCAGCTCAGGAATGGAGCCTCCGCAGACCTGGACAGGAGCCTGCGTTTCAGGATAAAGCAGCCTCTGAGAGCAGCTTACGTAGCTTCCGAGACTGGTGTGCCTCTTTACCCCGTTCCCCACACCTTATGTCCTTTGTTCCCTTACCAGGGGCAGTTCTGCCTGGGGTGGCTTACTGAATGGGGGGATGGCTCACAGAGAAACCTCTGAAGATTTAAGCAGCCCTTGGATACAGATGGCATCTGGAGTCCTGTCATGCATGTACCAGCTAGCTCCTTTTCCTGGACCGTGTCCCTAGAGTCCCCTGCCCACGAGGTCGGCTTGACCACGATGACCAGGCATAGTGGTCATGGGGAGCCTGGGTCACCCACACTTGTAGTCCGGAAGGCAGCCGCTGTGGACTCAGCAGTGGCTGATTCACAGGGAGGCAGTGGAAGTGACATCAAAGGCAAACTATATTTTGCCTCAGAAAAGGGGTAAGAAGTGCACAAAGTCCTGCTGTGATTCCACTTCATACAGAAACAAGGGAAAAAGAAAGGAATGGATAAAGCTCTTCCCTTCTACTTGGAAACCTTCAGGAGAACCGATGAATCCAGCCCCATGAAGCCCCATGAAGCCCCATGAAGCCCCATGAAGATAAAGGGGTGGGACTGGCCGTCTCCTCATCCCTTGTAGGCGATGGGGCCTCAGGGATGCTGGGGAAAGGAATTGGGGGAGGTGGTCAGGGTGGTTGCTCACTCCACCTGCAATCATCCCACTGCTATCACCCTTTCACAGAAAGCCTGGTGAGGCCTCTAGACCTTCCCCACCACTGTCATGTGGGCATGCCTAGGAAAACACAACTGATCAAAACTCCTATTTTACCAAGAGGAGAGATGCTTATATCATCTACCCGAGGAGACTAATCATATGAACGGGAAATATTAACCACTGTAAATGAGCAGAAGTGGGAAGTTAACCCTGTCAACTAGCTGGAAGCAGCCTAGTGTGAGGACAAGCGTCCTTGCTAAGAATACAGATTGTTGGGGTGCCTGGGTGGCTCAGTGGGTTAAGCCTCTGCTTTCAGCTCAGGTCATGATCCCAGGGTCCTGGGATCGAGCCCCGAATCGGGCTCTCTGCTCAGTGGGGAGCCTGCTTCCCCCTCTCTCTCTCTGCCTGCCTACTTGTGATCTCTCTCTGTCAAATAAATAAATAAAAAACCTTTAAAAAAAATACAGATTGTTGTCAAAGATCCTCCAAAGGGCTGAAGCTCACCTTCAGCCTTTTTTTTTTTTTTTTAAAGATTTTATTTATTTATTTGAGAGCGAGCACTGGGGAAGTGGCAGAGGAGAAGGAGAAGCAGATTCCCTGCTGAGTGGGAAGCCCAACTTGGGGCTTGATCCTAGGACTCCGGGATTATGACTGAGCCAAAGGCAGATGCTTAACTGACTGAGCCACACAGGCACCCCTCACCTTCAGCTTTTGATGGATCCATCCTCTACCATGCCAGCAAGCCAGTTTTTCTCATTTACCAGGGATAATACTAACAGCTCCTGAGAATGAGATTTTGGTGGTAGATGCCTGGCTGCCCCCTTCCCTTGGACCACTGTCCCCCAGATGCATAGAAGACCAGATAGGTCTTAGGTGTGCATCTGCTCTGATTAAGCATGTCTGGCTTTCATCTTTAGTAACTCTCTTCTGAACGGTGGCTTTTACGATGGCTGTTGGAGAGGTAGACTTCTTGGAATATGGCATCGGTCGTTCTCCTGCTGCTCCCAGGCCTCCCATGGGGCACAAGGCTGGTCAGTGTGCCAAGGAGTTGCCCTGCTCCTCCCCCTTCAAGGTGCTGAAGCGCCTTCCAGTCATTTCACAAGCCTCTGCCCTCACTTAGGAACTGTGAACTGGCTTGCCTGTTTGCTTTATAAAACTCATGTTCTCTTAAAATCCTTTCTAGGTGAGCTTCCTCTTTACCGCTTTTTACGACGATGCTAATATCCTAGGAACGCGTAGGCAAGTTCACTTTGAAAAACAGATAATCTCTTACAAATGGTTCTGTTTCTTTCTCTGCCTGTTTGGTGTCAAGAAGACAAGTGGCTCGTAGGTGTGGGGTCTGTGTAGGAAGTCTCCTACATGGCCACACTAAGAATGTTTATTGTAGAAAGGGAACTTTTGCCCTGTGAAGTCACCTCCTCCCAGTCACCAGTAGCTTTCTGATATTCTATCACAGGAAATTCCTGGTGGTCCACAAAAGCAGTCTTCTGAGCACAGCTGCAGAGAGAGAGAGAAAATAGTTGCTGAATTTGACAGTCAGGTCTGGGGACCCATGTTCAAGGGTGGCCCAGCACCTGGGCTCTATGAAATGCACACTGGAGGCTCTTTGAACAATGTCAAAATAATCCAAGGAACCAAGGTCAACTGACCTCTCATTGTAATGCATTTAATGCAGAGAAAAAGGGACAGGAGGATGTCTTTTGTGTCCTAACATGGTAGTGGGGGAATTATATTTAGATTTGGTTTCTTTGAAACTGTAGTGACTTCTCCCCACCCTTACCTAACACTTGATGTTAATTATCAAAACCTTAGCTTGAAAATTTGGATAAAACAGTGACATGCTTGAAGCATCAGATTTTGAATGAAGAACTGTTTTCCATCAATGATTTTGAATCAGAACATCAGCCTGCCCAAGTACTTTACAGATAGCTCTCCATCAGCCTCAGTTCACAGCATGACACAGGCCGAATCCCTCAACTTCCCAGGCTTTGGTTGTCTCATTTGTAACTAAAGGAGTGTCATGAATCTCTAAGGGCTCTTTCAGATCAGATCCTGTGATCTAAGCCTTTCTATGTCTCATGCTAGGAGAGGAGCAGGCAGCATCTGCTCTGCTGACTGGGTACGGAGCCCAAGCCATGTTTCTCTGGGTCGTGCCCAGGTTTGAGAATGTTATAGTGTGAGTGTTCTTTTTCCCAGGGTATCTGAGGCTCCAACTGTGGTACAAGAATTAGAAGGAGCAAGGCAAGCCTGGAAGAACAGTACAGATTGAATTAGAAATTGACTCCCCTAGGGGTACCTGGGTGGCCAGTTGGTTGAATGTCTTGACTCTTGATTTTTGGCTCAGATATTGATCTCAGGGTCCTGGGATTGAGCCCCATTTTGGCTACACACGCAGAGCCAAGTCTGTTTGAGATTTCCTCTCTTCTTCTCCCTCTGCCTTGGGCTCTCTCTAAATACATGAATAAAGAAATCTAAAAAAAAAAAAAAAAAAAAAGAAGGGGCACCTGGATGGCTCAGTGGGTTAAAGCCTCTGCTTTCGGCTCACGTCATGATCCCAGGGTCCTGGGATCGAGCCCCGCAGCGGGCTCTCTGCTCAGCAGGAAGCCTGCTTCCCCGCCCCCTCTCTCTGCCTGCTTCTCTGTCTGCTTGTGATCTCTGCCAAATAAATATATAAAATCTTAAAAAAATATTTAAAAAAAAGAAGAAAAAAAAAGAAAAAGAAATTGACTTCCCTAAAATAATTACGACCCTTCATCTGAGGTTGATTCTGGGCTCTTTAAAGACCACATCTCTAGCTATTTATTTGGGAGTCCCATGGGACAGGCTTTGCATTACATCTTTAACATTCTCTACCAATATGTTTTGAGTGCCTTCAATGTGCCAAATAGTTTGATTGAGTTGGTCCATCTTGATGGCAAAAATCTCATCTGGTATTTTTTGTCCTGCTGCAGTAGGATTGGCCTGAAGAACATTTAAATGTCTTCATTATGCTCTCTGTGGCAAGCCAGAAGGCCAAAAAGTGCCATAAATTAATAGGACCCAAGGCCCTGATGAAGTGGGGACGGAGCGATTCAATAGTCTTTGTGGCCTTCTGTTGGCAGTTGGCATTTTCTAGCCCCACAACTGGCGGCTGCTACATACCTCCCACCAGCCACAACAATTCGTGGAAATTAATAAATGCATTTATTGGGAGAGGTCATGGGTAAAACAGGAAAATCAGTCCCCCAGCTTCCCAGGCAAATACTCTGGGATCGAGTTTCAATAGAAACCAGCAGCTCCTTCACAACACTGAGTATTTATAGCAAACAGAAGTGGTTCAAGTTCTTAGGTCGCTCAGCAAGGTTAAGTATGGTTCTTGTATTTGCTTAGTTAACAGATGTGTTTGGAGGAGGTTTATCCCACAGAATACCAAGTACTAGGAATTCTGGAATGTGAGGAGGCTGGATTCACGAACCTGATTTTCCTCCTCTCAGATTGTGCTCTTACAGAAACAGAACCTTCTTTTTTTTCCCCCATTAAAATTGACATGTAGTTCAATGGGGGTGAAAATAATCTTTTCAATAGGTGGTGCTGGAAGAAGTGGTTACCCACATGTGAAAGAGTTAGATCGAATCCCTTCCTTATATCATACACAAAATTAATTCAGAACAGACCACAGACCCGAATATAAGAGCTAAAATGATTACATTTTTAGAAGAAAACATGAATAAATTTCTCTGATCTTGACTCAGTCCATGGTTGTGTAGATAATGACACCAAAAACATAAGGAACACAAGAAAAAATAAATTTGACCTTATCAAAATTTAAACTTTTTGTGCTGCAAATGATATATCAAGAAGGTGAAAAGATAGAATGAGAGAGAATATTTAGAAATCACATATCTAATGAGAAACTGGTATCCAAAACATATAAAGAGGGGCACCTGGGTGGCTCAGTGGGTTAAATGAAGTCTCTGCCTTCGGCTCAGTTCATGATCCCAGGGTCCTGGGATTGAGCCCCAAATCGGGCTCTCTGCTCAGCGGGGAGCCTGCTTCCTCCTCTCTCTCTGCCTGCCTCTCTGCCTACTTGTGATCTCTGTCTGTCAAATAAATAAATAAAATCTTAAAAAAAAAACCAAAAAACAAAATATATAAGAACTCTTATAAGTCAAGAACAAAAAGATAAGTAACCCAACTAAAAACATGGGCAAAAGATTTGAATAGACATTTCTCCAAAGAAGATATATAGCTGGCCAATAAACACATGAAAATATGCTCAACATTGTTAACCATTAAGAAGAGGCAAATTAAAACCACAACGAAATACCACTTCAAAACCACAGGATAGCTATAATAAAAAAGACAACAATACCAAGTGTTAGCAAAGATATGGAGAAATTGGAACTCTCCTATACTGCTGCTGAGTATGTAAACTGATGCAGCTGGTGTGGAAACTAGTTTGGTGGTTCCTCAAAATGTTAAACATAGGGTTGCCCTATGAGCCAACAATTCCACTCCTAGGTATATGCCCAAGAAAATTCAAAGCATCTACAAACTTGCACATAAATGCTTATAGCAGCATTATTCATAATAGCCAAAACATGAAAATAACCCAGATGTCCACTAACTACTGATTAGTTTATATAATAATAAATTTATCTAATAATTTATTATTTATTATAAATTTTGTAATTTATATAATAATTAATTATATCCAAATGTAGCACACTCTGCAATGTCACTTGGCCCTAAAAAAGAAAAACATACCAATACATGCCACACCGTGGATGAACCATGAAAACATTGTGTTAAATGAGAGAAGTCAGGTGCAAAAGACCATATATCCTAGGATTCCATTTATATGGAATGTCCACAACAGGCAAATCTATAGAGACAGAAAGTACCTTAGTGGTTTTCTAGGGCTGGGAATTGTGAGGAAAGTTTGAGGAATGATTGTTAATGGGTTTCAATATTTGGGGGGATGTGATTATCTTAAATTCTGATCGTAGTAATAGTTGTACATTTCTGTGAGTATAAAAAGTCATGGCACTGTATACTTTACATAGGTGAATTTTATGATATATGAGTTGTATCTCAATAGGTCTTTAAAGTAAGTAGGTGGGTATGTGATAAGATATTATGATGTTCCTGTACTCTCTGGGCCTGCTGTGCCCCCCTGCTCCCTTTTCTCCCTCCACCAGATCCTGGTCCCAGGCAGCCCAAGGGAAACCTTTTCCAGCTGGGCCATGAGAAGGGGAGGGGTTGTGTTTTCCTGCTCGTTCTTTCTACTTGTCTGAGTCCCAGAAATAGAAAAATCCTGAAGAAATCTCTCAGGCTATTTGTGGTTACCAGGAAAAGAAAATGTGATATATCACATTGAAAAAACCTACAGACATATTAATGTGCCTTTCTCTCTCTGGAGCTTTAAAGATGGCCTTTAGTTCTTCATGGAATTTTCTTAAAGTGTAAGTATTTATGTATTATACTTACATAAATATGTTTTGTAAATAATATTTACAAAACTATCACTATCATGTTAGGACACAAAAGACATCCTCCCGTACCTTTTTCTTTGCATTAAATACATTACAATGAGAGGTCAGTGGACCTTTGTTCCTTGGATTATTTTGACATTGTTCAAATATGTAATACATAATATTTAAGTGTTTTTGTATTGTACATACATAAATATGAAGATGTTATTTATTATGTGTAAACTGACACTATATATGACACTCTGTCTAGTTCTTTTCCTTTTATGTGTCCACAAGACTCACATAGACATTGATATGCTTCTGCAGTTTTGTTGTTTGATTTTTTCTATTTCAGAGTCTTAGTATCCTCTTCCCTTATAATGTGATTTAACGTGGAATCCTTTTTATTAACCATAACTGGTCGTGGTATAAAAATGCTATAAAGGTGCTATAAGAATGCACCTTTTGGGATTTTGACAGCCTTATTTGCTGAGCAAATATTCATGTCTACATTCGCACAGAAGGCAATGTCCATGGCTGCTTTCAGCCAATGGCTGAACACACCAGGGATTCTAAGACCCATTCCTGGGATACCTCGGGTGGGTTACTTTGCCTCTAGGACCCCCTGTCAGCCTTGCTGAAACTTTTCCAGAACAACCTTCAGTCTTCCACCCTTTCATTACCTGACCCTTCTCCCCTCACAAAGTGGGAGACTATATCACATGGGACATGTGCCCTTGATTGCTCCTGGTAGATAGACTACACTGGCCACTTAAGCCCTGTCAGGACTGTTGGTGTCTCACTGCTATTGATACTTTTTGAGGTTATGTTTTTGTTCTAGTTCGGTCATCACCCCCTGCCAGAGCATTGTGGCCTGTGAAACAGACCCATGCCCCGTGTTTGGCTTTCTGGACCATTTGCACTGGGACAATGGTGAACCTTTTATTGCAAGAGCTGCTCAACCCTGTGCTGGTAGTCAAGGATTTGATGGACTTCCTGTGCTTTCTACCACTCAAAAATCGACAGGAAAAAATTTTTTGACTCTATTTCCTCCCCTTTGCCTGGTCCACACATCTTAGTGAGACAGTTTGGTCACTGAATTTGGCAGTCCCCAGGGAGGAGTGGTCTTCTCCTTACATGCTTCTGGGTAATGATCAGGACAAAAGAAGTGGTGGGGGCAATCATCGAGAACTGTGAAGGGTTTATCCTATTTGCAGACTAAATAATGTAGCCTGTTATCATTTTAGCGTTGCTGGCTGAAGATATGAGACTCCTTGGTCCCTGAGGGGGAGGACTTGCAACTTATGACAATCGCAGTTGTCAGAGTTCCTGAGCCCAATTCCCACAATGTGATGAGGGGCAGATGAAATCTGCACATGCTGTGGGTTGCATACATGAAAAGAACCCCAAGTTCAAGGATCCCAAATCTTTAATAATGGGCAATGAGTCTAGAGAGATGCAGTATTATACCGGAAACTTAACATAGCTGTCCTTTGCTCTGGAGGGAGACATGGTCTTCATCCTTCAGGGCCGTATGGTAGGCAAATATTCTGGACAAGAGTCCAGACCAGAGACAGCCAGTGCCTTTGCTCACAAAGTGTGCAGAAAGACATCCTGGGGAGTTGTCTCCCAATAGTTATATAGATCTCTCTCTTTTTTTTAAGATTTTATTTATTTATTTGACAGACAGAGATCACAAGTAGGCAGAGAGGCAGGCAGAGAGAGAGAGGAGGAAGCAGGCTCCCCGCTGAGCAGAAAGCCCGATGTGGGGCTCGATCCCAGGACCCTGGGATCATGACCTGAGCTGAAGGCAGAGGCTTTAACCCACTGAACCACCCAGGCGCCCCTATATAGACCTCTCTTTAAAAAATTGGGCTACTTCCCTTAGGATAATCATGCTTCTTCCTTTCACCTATTGGCAGTTCTAGGCTGGCCTGGTGGCACACTTCCTAGGGCAGGCCAGCCAAAAGGAAAGCCTTACACAGGCAACCTTCTGATTTTTCCACCTAGATTCTCTTGTTGGATTAACACAGCCCTAGATGATAAAGATAATGGTCACATGATTGAGTACGTTGCTTACCAATTCTTCTTACAGTGGACCACATAGGCCAAAGTGGGGGAGTAAGTGTTGTTATGGGCTGAGTTGTGTCCCCCTGTCCCCACCTGCCCCCAAGTCATATGTAGTCAATGTGACTTTATTTTTAGATATGGCCTTTACAGATATAATTAACATTAAATGAACTCATAAGGGTGACCCTAATCCTGTAGGACTGGTGTCCTTATAAGAAGAGGAAGAGACCCCAGAGATTTGCCTCTGTTCAAGCACAGACGAAAGACCATGGAAAGACACATTGAAACGGTGGCTGTCTGCAAGTCAGGAAGAGAAGTGTCACCAGCAAACAACCTTGGCACCTTAATGTTGGACTTTTCAGCTTCCAGAATTGGGAGAAAATAAATATCTGTTGTATAGGCACGGAGTCTGTGGTATTTTGTTATGGCAGCCCTAGCAGAGTATCACAATTATTCTTGTACATTTTATAAAAGTGCTTTGTCCCTCTTGTACTTGACCTTTCCAGAGAATCATCTTGGTTTGAATGGTGAAATATCTTAACAAAGGGTGAAGTTATAGGTACTAGAACAAGTCCCACTAATTTTTTGGTATTGATAGAGGGAGAGCAAAAACCCTGGCACTTGGGGAGGGAGCACCTGAGACCTCCTGAGGGGAAATGAGGGAGATTAGTGATTGTTCTCTTGAGGATCTCTCAAAAAGGAAACTATCCTGGTGCAGCTTCTTTGTACTGTTGCAACTTACTTAAATCTAAGACTGTGGGATCTGCCACCTTCCTCCAGGTGACTCTGACCATGACTGATCATCATTTACTTTAATCTTACTGAGAAAATTATTGGGAGTGGCAGCGGAAGACTCTCATGCCAAATACTTGTTAGCACCAGTGGATTTCCCACCCTCATTCCTGGAGTCATTGTTCCATCATTCTGTGGGGGTGAATGAATACGGCTCTTCTGGTGCCATGTACAAACAGGACAGATTTCATTCTAAAAATAATGACTGGATTCACTTATTTGAATTGAACTGAGACCCATATGAGCTACCTAGGAGGCTGTGCCATTGGAATTGTCAAACTTTTCACATATACCCCGATGATGTAGGTGTCTTGTGAATGGGCTCAGCAATTATAAACTTTTATTCTGGGGGCATGTGCACTCTCAGTATTATATGTCTAGTCTGGAAGCCAGGTGTTAATTTGCCTTTCTCATGAAAACACAGGGGCTTCATGTCTAAGGGTGGCCATAGGACACTTTCCAATATTAAGGAAATACCATCAAGGGTAGGGTAGCCCTCAAACAATTGGGGAGATCTCTCCCAAAACAGTTCTTGGTTCTCAAGGGAGTATCCTGGAGGATATTTGTCTTGTTATTTATATGCACCCCGCAAGCGATTTTTCTTGTGATGGGAGACATCCAGTTAGAAGTGGCATGGAATCTGCCCCTGATTTTAGCTGGAGAGAATAACGATATGACCTCATCCTTGAAAGTCAGTCTAAACTCATTGGCTAAGATTGTTATGACTGATAGAATTACCCTAGACTTCCTCCTTTCGTACCTGGATTAATGCCTTCGGCCAAGTTACAAGATCAGTACACTAAGGTAGAGAGAAAAAGACCCTATATGAGATTTGTTCAGCTTCTTTGGATCCAGGACACTCAGGGGCATGGTTGAGGTCAGTACTGGCTTCATCCTGCTGCTTGGAGTTCTATAGGCATTAGTTTTAATGAAATGCCAAATGAGATGAATTGAATAGGTTTTGTCCCAGCCTCTGTTGGTCAGATAAATTGGAGAGGATGGAAGAGTGGCATATTACCATATTACCAGAAACCAAGATGGTGCAGATATGAGGGGTGAATATTATGGGGAAACAGTTTTCCATGGATCTGTTGAGTTCCTGCAAATCTTGCCTGCAGAAGTATGAACTGCCCTATGTTCCAGATTGTCTTTTCAAGGATACTTATGCAGCAAATCTCCTTGGATGATAGAGATAATGCCTCCCTGGGGAGCAAAGGGCAGGCAGGCCTACTACTCGGTATAGAGGATTCCCTAAGCTCAGGATTCTCTTTTGTATTGTAATGCAGCTTGCTGTGTGTGTTCAGGTACTCATCTGGACTAACCATGAACAGGCTCAGTGGTGACTGGTGATTGCAAGAAGATTTTATTTGGGGGCTAGAATAGCATTAATTAAAGACTAAGACACTTGGGATGTTTATTTTATTTTATTGTGGTAAAATACACATAACACAGGGGCGCCTGGGTGGCTCAGTGGGTTAAAGCCTCTGCCTTTGGCTCGGGTCATGATCCCAGGGTCCTAGGATTGAGCCCCACATCGAACTCTCTGCTCAGCGGGGTGCCTGCTTCTCCCTCTCTCTCTGCCTGCCTCTCTGCCTACTTGTGATCCCTGTCTGTCAAATAAATAAATAAAATCTTTAAAAAAATACACATAACACAAAATCTACCATTTCAACCACTTTAGAGTGTATAATTCGGTGACATTAAGTATATTCACTATGTTGTGCAACCGATTACCACTATCCATTTCCAGAATTTTTTCATCATCCCAGATAGAAACTCTGTATCCATGAAACAATAATTTCCCATTCTCCTCTCCCTCCAGCCTTTGGTAACCACTATTCTACTTTCTTTTTCTATGAATTTGACTATTCTAGGTACTGCATATAAATGGACTCACACAACATTTGTCCTTTTATGTGTGGCTTATCTCATGTCACATATGTTTTCAAGGTTCATCCATGTTGTAGTCTGTATCAGAATGTCATTCCTTTTTAAGGCTGAATATTTCAGCTCTGCCTGATGTGGGGCTTGATCTCACGACCCTGACATCATGACCTGAGCTGAAACCAAGAGTTTAACACTTAACCGACTTAGCCACCCAGGCACTCCTCAGTTTCCTTATTTTAAAAAGCAGAATAATAACATTCATTCTTTTATACAATAAATACTTATTGATACCTATTCGGTGCCAGGCATTCTTATAGAAGATGGGATAGAAATGAACGAACAGAGAAAAATCTATGCCCTCATGGAGCTTACATTCTGTGGTATGAGAACTGAAAGAGAATAATTCTCAATTCATGTGTTAAAGAAGGAAATGGTGTTTATTTATGAAGACTAATAGTTCATTCACCAAGTCCTATGAGACTCTCACTTCAATTTTCCCAGTAAAGCCATCTGGTCCTTAGCCATTTGATCCAGGCTAATACATCATAAATTGCCTACTCCTGGCCAATTCACCACCTGTGAGATCATATTTGACATCACCTACCTCAGGCCCTAAACCCTTAAAAATACTCTTTAACTTTTAATTTTTATTATTATTTTTTTTTAATTTTTAAAGTTTTTTTTTTTTTAAGATTTTATTTATTTATTTGACAGATCACAAGTAGGCAGAGAGAGGAGGAAGCAGGCTCCCTGCCAAGCGGGGAGCCCGATGCGGGGCTCGATCCCAGGACCCTGGGATCATGACCTGAGCCGAAGGCAGAGGCTTTAATCCACTGAGCCACCCAGGCGCCCCTTAACTTTTAATTTTTAAATACTACTTAGATTCTGTCAAGGTGGTCTGCTCCCTTACTGCAAGAAGTCTAAGAAGCTTGACTTGACCTTTTGGTTTTTCCAGTGGTTGTTTGGGCAGTTGGGGTTGCAAACAATAAACAATAAATTAGAGTTGTTATAAAGAGATGAGGTGAGAGAGCTAATGGGAAGGGGGCTTTGCAGGGCAGATTATTTGACTCATTTGACTTTACTCTGAGTAAGAACGAGAAGCAGTTGGAAAGTTTGGGCTGGAGAAGTGGCATGATCAGGTTGCTCATTTAGCTGGAGGGTTCTGGCACCCGCATTGAGCAATGAGTGAAGTCAAGGAGTATGCCAGGCCACTCAGGAGTCGGGGGGGGCGGGTAGCAATGGACTTGTCAAAGGTAGGTGCACTATCTGTTGTGATGTGGAACTCACAGGATTTGCTGATGGATTAAATGCAATATGCAAGAAAGAAGCACACTTGCCTTACAGGATATCATGAGCTTTTGATGCCATGATGTTTGTCACTTGTCAACAGAAGCCTCTTGGAGGATTTACACATGCTTCTCCATGCCTGGAGCCATGTTTCCTTGCCCTTGTCATTTGGCAAACTGAGATGTCACTTTCCTTGAGGCTTCTTTCCTGATGCCCTCTGTCAGGCTTCAGAGTCTTCTGTGTGCTTCCATCATTCTCCCTCCTTCACATGTGCCTCCTTGTAGCCCGAGCACTGTAGACTGATACTGGCCCTTACTTGTGTCTGTCCCCCTGCAGACTGCCCTCCCTATGAGCTGGCTTCATCTCCCTTGTTCGTTACTGAACACACTGCACCCAGGACAAAGTCTGAAACATAGTCAACAATCAGCCCAAATTTGACTATTATTGACAGCTTAATAATCATCTGTCATGGGGCGCCTGGTTGGCTCAGTCAATTAAGTGTTTGACTTCAGCTCAGGTCATGATCTCAGGGTCCTGGGATGGAGCCTCGTGTGGGGCTTTGCACTCAGCAGGGAGTCTGCTTTTTCCTCTCCCTCTGCCCTTCCCTGCTCATGCTCTTTCATACTTTCTCTCTCTTAAATATATAAAATCTCAAAAAAAATTAAAAAATCATCTGTCACGTGAAAAAAGGTAGTTCCTTTATCTCAAAAATGGAGTTTGGGATTCACTCACAGGGGTACCACTTACACTGAAAAGCCAGGGACAAGTACCTCTCAACCATGGCTAGCTGTGGGCGAACAGGCAAAGTAGCAAACATCATGAAATTTTTTTGCACTAACTGATTTAAAACATGTTATTTGTCTTAATTACTGAATTTTTGGGTATCTTTTGGAAATTATTGTTTTGTGTGTTTGCGTGTGCGTGTGCCTGTGTGTTTTTTGTGTGTGTGTTTGTGTGTGTGTGCCTGGTGAAAGTGCCTTTCCCTCCTCACCTTAGTCCTGACCCTGCTGGAGGGCAAGTAGGTGATAAGGAAGGTGCTGTGGGGTGTGGGTTTAGGGCACGATATCTTTCTGACTGTTACATGAGGAGTTTTGAAGAGAAAGTCTTGGAGGCCCCAAGCTGGGTTTGCTAGTCTGCTAGGTTGGCCATAATGAAGAGCCACAGACTGGGGGGCTCTGGAGGCTGGAGGTCTGAGACGAGGTGCCAAGAGGGTTAGGTTCTGGCTTGTAGACAACTCTCTTCTCTCTGTGTTTTCATGACTTCTTCTCTGTGTGCTTAGAAAGAGAGGGATCTTTAAAGTCTCTTGCTCTTCTCAGAGGAACATTGGTCCTATCTGGGTAGAGCCCCACCCTTATGACCTCATTTAACCTTAACCACCTCTCTGAAGGCCTTATCTCCAAATACACTCACATTAGCTAACCCCTGAAGTGAGTGTATTTGGAGATACAACCTTCAGAGAGGTGGTTAAGGTTAAATGAGGCCTCAACATATAAATCTTGGAGGACACAGCTGTGTCTGTAACAGTGGGTGCCCTGCTTCCAGGCACACATGCTGCCTGGGTGGCAGTTTGGCACCAGAAGGCTGATGGATCAGTGTTTGAATCTGGGTTCTCTCTCTAATTAGCTGTGTGATCTTGGGCTAATTATTGACCTCTCTGAAACACAGCTTCCCCATCTTTAAAATAGGTGAATATTTCTTATCTCACAGGGAGAAAAAGAGGCTAATCTGAGATACACACACATTACACACACACACACACACACACACACACACACACACAACAACCAGTTGGAATTTAGGAAACAGAAACTGGCACTGTAATTAAGTTAAGCAGTTCTGCTCATCATCTTTAGGTAGCCAGAGGGGGAAAGAGTATTATTACACAGAAACTATCTACTACTTTTCTGAATTTTAGTAGCTGCACATTTTTATTACACAATGTTAGATCTTTGAGCAGACATTGGTCAAGAGTCTAGGGCCCCACAGATATCTGCAGGTCCAGTAGGAATCTTTCTGATGCAGCTGAATAGGAGGGAAAAGTGCCGAGTCATGGATTTGTTTCCTTCTCAGTCTGTGTGGTTCTTATCATGTTCAGGAAACATTAGCACACCCAGCTATTAATAATGGTGATGAAATGAAGTTTCTGACTAAATCTGGGGTGGAGGTAAGGGTCACCTGCCCAGCTAAACTACACTTCTATCTGTTCAGGAAGGAAGGGACCTATCTGAAGGCATGCTGTTAAGATAGGAATGTACATTCTGAGAACCCTCAACTTCACGCAACAGGGCAACGAGAGCCTCCTAAAGGTCATGGTTGAGGGGGAGGTGTGGATGTTGTCATTGGCAGATTTTTCTCAACCATTTCCAGAATCCCTTAGTAGGCAAAGAGTCCAGATAAAGACACAGTGTCTAAGGCCTTACAAAAAGTAGGATAATGGTCCTTGTCATATTGAAGGATGAAGTACTTGTTTAAATTAATAGAAGACTATACTTAACCCTCAAAATTGATGAAATATTTTTCCTGGGAGACTCGTTCTAATTATTTATTCTTCTCTCACCCCTCCAAAAAAGATGTTATTTATTTATTTATTTTTAATGAGAGAGCATGAGAGAGAGCAGGAGTGGAGTGGGAAGGGGGCACAGTGGGAGGAGTAGAGGAGAAGAGAGAGGGAGAGAAAGAGAATCTTGAGCCGACTCCACACTGAGCACAGAGCCCGACTTGGGGGTTAATCCCACAACCCCGAGATCATGACCTGTGCTGGAACCAAGAGTTGGATGCTTAAATGCTTAAATGACTGAGCCACCCAGGCACCTCTTCTCCCTACGCAACCCCCCAACTCTTTTTTTTTGTTAAAACATGAGATTTCACAGATGTAAGCCCATTCCTTTCTGTACTCCTTCTCCTGCTCTCTCTACGTCCCCTCAATGGGCCTAACTGGTGTTGATAAGCAGGAATAGTGTCAGATAATGACTTCTGTTTGGTGTCTAGAACCTTCTGGAATTTATGGTTACCAGAGTGAGTCACAAGAGAAACTTTGACTCTATTTTTTCTCTCAGAAGGTGAAGGACATGGGGCGCCTGGGTGGCTCAGTGGGTTAAGCCTCTGCCTTCGGCTCAGGTCATGATCTCAGGGTCCTGGGATCAAGCCCTGCATCGGGCTCTCTGCTCGGCAGGGAGCCTGCTTCCCACCCCCCAACCCCGCCTGCCTCTCTGCCTACTTGTGATCTCTTTGTCAAATATATAAATAAAATCTTTAAAAATAAAAAAAAAATAAAAAAGAAGGTGAAGGATAGTTATGGTTGTGCCTCTCAGTGAATAGGTATCTTATGCAATTGCCTGCACTACTGGGTTCAGAAGCTCATTCTTCCACCTACAACCTGACTGGAAAACTTCACTCAGGTGATGGAATATGTATTATGCTCCCATTGTCCAACAAATTCAGATCTAATTGACATAAGGGAAAGTTCATTTCAACTATTTTTGTTCCCTTCCCCTTATCGAATTCATACTTGAGAAGTTTTCACAACAGAATTTAATTTCCAACACTTAAATCAGGTTGATAATTAACTCAAGGAGCCCGGGAAGAATTCCTTGTGCAATGAGTTACCACAAATAGAATTGTAGAACTTACTAAAGCAACAAACTTGCGAAAGTCACTCAACACCTACGGCTTCGCCCGCTCACTTCAGTAGCCACTAACCATACATGGATCTTTAAACTTAAACTACAATTAGTTTAAACTAAAAAAGTCACTTCCTCAGTCACATTTGTCACTTTTCATGTGCTAAGCAGCTACATGTGGCTTGTAGCTACTGTATTGGGCCGACAGGTACGTTTCCATTGTCAGGGAAAGTTCCCTGGGACAGTGCTGGTTCACAGCCCAAGTTTCATCATCTGAGAGGAGTAACAGAAGAGACACTGCACTATTACACGTGGAAATACTTTGTTCATTGTGAAGTATAGCACAAGCTGTGTCATTAGCCTTGACTTGTAATTTGGGTGGCTACAGAGGGGATTCCAGATTTCCTGAAGCAAAGTTTCATGAAATAATCTGACTCCCCAGCGTGCGTGTCTGATAGTTTTACAAGTCAGCCCTGTTTCTCCCATTATAATCAGCAATGCTGAGCATTCACTTTTCCTGGGCAGAAAGAGATGGAAGCCCTGTGCTCTCTAACTCCTGGTTTCCCAGATGGTCCTCAAAGAGCCAGCAGCTCCCCCTGCACAAACTCTAGGACTTCTCAGTACCTCTACCCTTAGCCTCATATTCTGAAACAACACAGTACCTATGGGAGGACATAAAACTATCCTCCCCCCAACCCACTGTCACCCAGAGACCCTAACAGCCTCTGCTTCCATGCGCTTATTTTGGGAATTATATGATAGAGATGTATACTGGAGAAGTAAGGGCTTTGACCCTAACACTCACCTTCTGCAGTTGACTGTGACTTTGGCGAGTATGTTACTTTCCCGAAGCAAAGTTTTTGTTTTCTTTAATTTGTGTAAATGGGGATAAAGTTTTCACTTTGCATAGCTAGATGAGCTAATAGGCTTAGAACGCTTAACAAAGTACCTGGCACATAGCACCTGACACATAATAGATGCTGTGACGAGCAATAGATATATTTACCTAAGAGCTATCCTCAGTTCTGGGGGAAATGGTGCTTTTTCTTTCTCTTGAAATGCAGTGGAAGACTCTCAGATATTTCATTGTCTGGATCTAGATCTGTCTAAACATCTGTGGGATGGGTCTAGACAGCTTCAAGTAAAAGCGCCAGCAACAGTAGGCATGTTGCAGTAAATACTGTTGGTAGTCCACCTAACAGCCACCTCCCCTCCCCCTTTATTCTCTTTCATAACAGAATCTAGATTTTGTTTCTGTGTCTGGCATCCAGGATTCCTTCCCCAGGTCCAGAGTGTTGAATATATATTTTTAATATTTTATTTATTTATTTTGAGAGAGAGAGAGAGAGAAAGAGAGAAAGAGAGCAGGGGGAGGGGCAAAGGGAGAGGAAGCAGAGAAGTAGACTCTCAGCTGAATGGGTAGCCCATTATGGAGCTGATCTCATGACCCTGAGGTGATGACCTGAACCAAAATCAAGAGGCAGCTTAACTAACCACCTGGGCATCCCCAGAATGTTGAATCTTGATTGGTCCAAGCTTTCAGGTTAATATTATTTGTATCACTAGTGACTGATATAAGAAAGGTCAGATGACATAACTCTGACAAGTGAGATATAGAGGGAAGGGAAGTGTGTGTGTGTGGGGCAGAGCCAAAAAAGATTTTTCTGTCTTTAAAAATGAAAGAAAGGGGCGCCTGGGTGGCTCAGTGGGTTAATCCTCTGCCTTCGGCTCAGGTCATGATCTCAGGGTCCTAGGATTGAGCCCTGCATTGGGCTCTCTGCTATGTAGGGAGCTTACCTCTCTCTATGCTTACCTCTCTCTCTCTTTGCCTACTTGTGATCTTTCTGTCAAATAAATAAATAAAATCTTCAAAAAAAATGAAAGAAAAACAAAAGAAACATTGGACAATGTTCTTTCCGTATTTTGAAAGGAACCTGGGAGTGAAATATGGCCCTTGCAATTACAGACCACTTCCAATAGATCTTCCACCACAAAAAATTAAAATAGAGGGTTGGTAGTGATGGATGGCTTGAGATTATTAAAATTTTGATAGATTCTACTTTTTTTCTATTTTTTTTTAAAGGTTTTATTCATTTATTTGTCAGAGAGAGAGAGAGAGAGAGAGGGAGCAAGCACAGTCAGACAGAGTGGCAGACAGAGGCAGAGGGAGAAGCAGGCTCCCTGCCAAGCAAGGACCCCGATGTGGGACTCGATCCCAGGATGCTGGGAATCATGACCTGAGCCGAAGGCAGCCGCTTAACCAACTGAGCCACCCAGGCGTCCCTTTTTTTTATGATTCTTTTTTTTTTTTTAAAGATTTTATTTATTTATTTGACACAGAGAGAGAGGTCACAAGTAGGCAGAGCAGCAGGCAGAGATAGAGGAGGAAGCAGGCTCCCCACTGAACAGGGAGCCCGATGAGGGGCTCGATCCCAGGACCCTGAGATCATGACCTGAGCCAAAGGCAGAGGCTTAACCCACTGAGCCACCCAGGCGCCCCTTTTTTATGATTCTTTATGTGGTTTATCATCCTTCTAGGAACTCTGAATTAGAAATTTGATACTGTCTTTGACTCTTTCCTCATTATTTACCCTTCATATCTGGAGAGTTGCTAAGCTCTGGTTATATCATCTTGGTTTTTCAGTTTACCCAGGGTAATCAGGTTTTAGGAAAACACTGGATTATACTGTCCAAGCAAATGAAATTGGTCTGAGACAGAAAGGGCATGTAATTTTTTCTAATGGGAGCTGTGTTTTTTCAGGAAGGAAGTCTGCTCGGGAAGCTAAATCAAGGTCAAAAGGCTTCCTGGGGGATGGATGGGAAAGGAGACAAAGGTGCCACAGCAATCGCCTGATATCCCCAGTGCCCTCCATGGGTCTCCTGGTCTGGGCGGCCCTGCTCTTCCCGCTGCTGGAAACTCACTCTCTCCACCCTTTCCACATCTCCTTGCAGCTGCTCTCTCAGCCCTTCTCATCATGGCAATGAAAATGTAAAGATGTTAAGAACCCTCAGTAAACTTGAGGCTTTCTTCTCAGTTAGTAAACATTTCTGATGGTCTGAACTGGTATTATCACTGTTCTGAAAATGCTCAGCATCATGAAAAGCTGTGTTTTCTCCTGCCCCCCCCCACAGCAGGATCTGCTCCTAATTCATCACATCCATCCACTAGTCTTCCCAATGGGCTATTGGGCAGTTAATACACCTGTTTGCTGAGTTTCCTAGTAGAGTTGCCCCCAGAGGAGAAATGTTGCAGCAGGCAATGAGAGCCTTTCTGTTGGATGTGAGGCAGAAGATTTGGCACATGTAAAGGTCTGAAAAGCTCTGGTTCTATGCTGAGCTCTTGTGTTTTCCTCTCCAGCCATGCAACTTGCTATGTTACTATTCTCGTCTGACAAAGGTAAGTAGATATTTTTCAGCATGAAGTTTCATTGGAATGTTGTAACTGATTCCATCTTTATAACCAAAGAACTTTGGCTTTTTTCATCTCCATGAGAGAAGAAAGAAATGAATAAGAGGAAAAAAATGTACAAGGGGAGAGGAAGAGCAAAGTCAGGGAAGAGAGCTTAGTGATTAAAAAAGTGGTAAAGAAAGATAAAGAAAATACCTGGTTAGAGGCTTAAAAGTCAGGAAAGAGTAATGACAAACAACACCGTTAGCCAAAAAAGTTCAAATACAAATGGTCCGTGAAATGGGAAAAACAAATAAGCAAAAAACTACAACAACTAGGTAGAAACCAAACTGAAAAAAATAGAGGCATAAAAGAAGATTGACACATGTCAACTTGACTACTTTTGCTAAAATAATTTTTTCTAGTGTGTTTTAAGAATAATTTACTGCCTTATAATTAGCAAAATTTTCTGATACTGCTAATATTGTAAGATAGCTTTCTTGCTATTATAAGTGGCAGCTGTCTGCTATGCTTTTCATCATCCTAGAATTTTATTTTTTTAAGATTTAAAAATTTATTTTAGAGAGGGGTGAGGGGCAGAAGCAGAGGGAAAGAGTCTTAAACAGACTCTGCACTGAGCGTGGAGCCCAGCTCAGGGTTTGATCCCTCGTTCCTGAGATCACTACTTGAGCCTAAACCAAGAGTCAGTTGCTTAACTAACTGCTCCATCCAGGTGTCCCAAACCAAAAATTTTAGAAATGAAAAGGGGTTTGGAGAATATCTTGTGTTTGATCATTTTAGAGAAAAGCAAAACTTAGTCTGAAGAAGGGACTTTCCCAGAGTTGTGTAGCTGGTAATGTAAGAAAGCTAAAACTTGACCTTCCCTGAGGTGGGCTTGGAGCTGGTCAGGTGTCCACTGGGGCTGCTTTTCTTCTAGGCCTCCCAGTTCCTGTCCTACTACCTGTTAAAATTTATTTGGCTTGTGGCTCATTCTGAATGAGTTTTATGAATTTATTTATTTTTTTTAGATTTTATTTATTTTTTTGACAGAGAGAGAGACAGTGAGAGAGGGAATACAAGCAGGGAGAATGGGAGAGGGAGAAGCAGGCTACCCGTGGAGCAGAGAGCCCGCTGTGGGACTCGATCTCAGATCCCTGGGATCATGACCTGAGCTGAAGGCAGACGCTTAATGACTGAGCCACCCAGGCCCCTGTGAGTCTAATGAGTTTAAATTGGTATTAACAGGGGCGCCTGGGTGGCTCAGTGGGTTAAAGCCGCTGCCTTCAGCTCGGGTCGTGGGATCCCAGGGTCGTGGGATTGAGCCCCATATCGGGCTCTCTGCTCTGCGGACAGCCTGCTTCCTCCTCTCTCTCTCTGCCTCTCTGCCTACTTGTGATCTCTGTCTGTCAAATAAATAAATAAAATCTTAAAAAAAATTGGTATTAACAAACTACTAAATAAGTAACATTCTAACATGTATATCAATTAGTATTTAAAAATTGCTAAATATTTTATATGGTAATATGTTACAATTTCATAGCTAATATTTATAGAAATTTTACTATGTGCTAAGTGTTGTGTTTAGTATTTTACATGTATTAACTCACTTAACCCCTAAGTGAGTAATAATATAACATGTTAAGCCTGGAATTATTGACAACTTAGCTAACATTTGTAGAAATTTTACAATGTGCCAGGTTTTGTGCTATTATGGGTTGAACTGTGCCCCCACAAAATTTGTATGTTGGAGTTTAAACCCTCAATGTCTCAGAATGTGAACTTATTTGGAAATAGGGTCATTGTTGATGTGATTAGTTAAGTTGAAGTCATTAGGTTAGTTCTTTATGACTATATGTTCTATATGACTAGTGTCTTTACAGAAGGGGAAAATTGGACATAGAAGTAGACACAAATATAGGAAAAGACTGTGAAGACACCGGAGAGGATGACCATCTACATGACAAAGAGAGGAGCAGGTCCTTCTTTCCTGGTTCTCAGAAGGAACCTACCCTGCCCACACTTCAATTATGAACTTCTGACACCCAGAACTGTGATATGATAGGATAATTTCTCTGTTTAATCTACCCAGTTTGTGAGACTTTGTTAAAGCAGCCCTAACAAACGAGCACCAGGTGTTTTACAAATATTAATTCATGGAATCCTTACCATCGAACCTACAAAACAGGGAAAATGGAGGGGAAAATAGTGAAATACCACTAGAAGGAAGCAGTCCATCTAATCCAGAATGTGAAGCACTCCACAGAATAGATGATATGGCTACCCCACCAAACAATGTTGTGTTTCAAAGAGAGAGAGAAAACTGTTATTATAGAATACAAATGGTTTACGGGGCACATGGGTGGCAGCTTAGTGGGTTGAGAAATCAACTCCAGATTTCGGTTCAGGTCATGATCTGAGAACTGTGAGATCATGCCCCACTTTTGGGCTCTGTGATCACTGGGGAGTCTGCTTCTCTTCTCCCTTTCCTGCCCTGTCCCTTGCATATGTGTGCTTGTGCTCTCTCTCTCTCTCTAGTAAATAAATTGAATAAATAAATAGATTTGACCTGAGCCAAAGGCAGACATTTAACTGATTGAGACACCCAGGTGCCCCTAAATTAAATAAAATCTTAAAAAAAAAAAGAGGGGCACCTGGGTGGCTCAGTGGGTTAAAGCCTCTGCCTTCAGCTCGGGTCATGATCTCAGAGTCCTGGGATCGAGCCCCACATCGAGCTCTCTGCTCCGTGGGGAGCCTGCTTCCCCCCTCTCTGCCTGCCTCTCTGCCTACTTGTGATCTCTGTCTGTCAAATAAATAAATAAAATCTTAAAAAAAAAAAGAATACACGTGGCTTAAGATACCTAGTAACTACATTCAATATTTGGACCTCTTGGCCTTTTGAGTGAATAAATCAACTGTAAAAATCATTTTTGAGACAATCAGGAGAATTGGCTATGACAGATACTAGACGACAAAGAATTATTGTTAATTTTCCTAGGTGTGACAATGGCATGGTGGCGATATTAGAAAATGTATACCCTAATTAGGCAGAAATGGGTGAAAATGGCGTGACGCCTGGGATTTGGTGTAAAGGAATTCAGGAAAAAATGTTTGGGGCAGGTGATGTACACCTGATGGTTCATTCTACTATTCCTTCTACCATTAAAAATATGTTTGAGGGGCGCCTGGGTGGCTCAGTCGGTTAAGCATCTGACTCTTGCCTTAGGCTCAGGTCATGATTTCAGGGTCCTGGGTCTGAGCCCTGCATTGGGCTCAGTGCTCAATGGGGAGTCTGCTTGAGGATTCTCTCTCTCCCTCTGCCTCTCCCCACTTAATGCACTCATACACACACACTCTCTCTCTCTCAAATAAATAAGTCTTTAAAAAAATTTAAAAAAATGTTTGAAAATGTCCATAATAAAGAGAAAAAGAATCTATGGATCCTACCATTGCTATTTTACAAACGAAGTAAATGAGGCTAGGAGAAGTTTAGTAAGTGCCTTGGAAGAGCAGAGCTATGACCAGTCAGTCTGGTTACAGAGTATAATTCCAAACAGGTATGTAATAATATTAATAGTTAATGAAAAAATGAGACTTTCATATTCATTCTATTCATTTTATTCCAATATTCATTCTATTCCAATCTGCTGAGCTGTGTGTCCCCTTCTGGGTGCACCCTCATTAGATATATCCCTAGTCATTGCCATTACAGGGGTGGAGACTAAAGTCAGAGATGATTTGGGTAAGGTCACATATTCACTCCAGAATGTTGAAACCAAGAGTGGAATCCAGATTTCTTGACTTCTAGTGAAATGCAAACACTTGCTCACATGGCCCAAACACTTCATATTTAAAAGGAAGAACGTAGGGCCAGGACTTCTGGATTGGGGTTCTCCATGGACAGTCTCCTCTTGGTCAGCTCAATGTGGAAAATGGAGGGAACAACCACCACCCAGCCCCTACCAGGGTGGCAAATGCCCGCAAGTGCTAGCCTCTTCCACGTAAGCAGTGTCACTGACCAGTTGGCATGAGGAGAAAAATATGGTTAGGGCCCTCACAAAAAGCAATTTTGAATGCAGAATGGGGCATGGGGAGGTTCTTACAACATCATCAGATTTACACTCACAAAATTTCAACAGCTTGAGATAAAAGTCAGGGCATAGGTGGGATGCACTCAGGCCATTCCTGGGATGTGGTTTACATTCCTGACCTTTCTCTTGGCAGTTGGGTTGTGGATGGTACACTTTTAGCCCTAACTTCTCAGAAGCAGCCCGCATTATCCAGTAGGGCCTGTCCATCCAGTTCAAGTTCACAGTGATAAATCTCATAGCCTCCAAGGGTCCTCACAAAGCTGGGTGTGGTGTGCTGATAGCATGCATGATTAAGTGCTTTCCTGTGTCAAATATAGCTGTAATATACTACAAACAGGCAGTCAAGTTTTATACAAACTGATCTGGCTGCTATCAGCTGCTCTGACATTTTATACTAATACTTAAAATAAATCTAGAAACAGGAAAGAAAGTACAGAATTATTGTTTTAAGCAGCCTGTGTGAGCTTATCTTCAAAGTGGCAGAGGTTCTATTGTATTTAGAGAAACTGCTCACTCCACTGGCATAAAGGTTAGTAGCAAGACGGCCACGACCAAGGAGAGCCAGTTTCCCATGTGAGTGCTGGCCTCACAGCACAGTGCTTGTCCTTGGCCAGAGGCTCTGTCCAATTTTCATTTTCTTTTTGCACACCTGAACACCTTAAAGTGCACCTGAAAACACCAGATACCTTTTATTTTTTTATTTTAAAGATTTTATTTATTTATTTGACAGACAGAGATCACAGGTAGGCAGAGAGGCAGGCAGAGAGAGGAGGAAGAATCAGGCTCCCAGGACCCTGGGATCACGACCTGAGCCAAAGGCAGAGGCTTTAACCCACTGAGCCACCCAGGCGCCCCACCAGATACCTTTTAGAAGTAATTTAGAATTTCTCTTTAAAACAAACCAAGCCATCATGATGTTAAGGGTCATACTTAGAGTCTGAAAGCATTTCCCCTTTTAAAATATTGGTCTTGACCTCTATGTGTGGTGTCTTTGCCTGTGTATATCTCACAGCTGAAAACAAAAGGAAGCTTATGCTAGTCTGAATTTTCTTTTTGGATTGAGAGCCTGAGGAAAAAGTGCCCCATGAAATAGAAACCTAGTTAATTTTTTTCCTAAAGATTTTATTTTTTCATTTGAGAAAGAGAGAGAGAGCTGGAAGAGGAGCAGGGGGGGAGGGACAAGCAGACTCTGCACTGAGCATGGAGCCCAATGGGGAGCTCCAACCCATGACCCTGAGATCATGACTTGAGCCAAAATCAAGAGTCAGAGGCCTGACCAACTGAGCCACCCAGGTGCTCCAGGAGCCTAGTTTATGACAGAAAACATAGAGATCATGTCACTCCTCTAGTAATTCTCAACTCTGGCAATGCATAGGACTCAGTTGGAGAGCTTTTAAAGCTATTGAGGTCAAGGACCCATTTACCGAGTCCAATTTAACAGTTTTGGAAATTTCTAGGAGCATGATACGTTTAAAAATCTCTGCAGGTGGTTCCAGTGGGCAACAGGGTGGAAAAACCATTCATTTATTACAATGACTCATTAAACAGAAGTGGCATCTGAGGCCAGAAAAGAGGAGCTGCTGGGATCTCCTAGAAAGTGTGAGGGCACTACCAGGCTGGGACCAAGTGCTCCATTCAGCAGTCTTTATTTGACACGATAATTTATTGGTACCCTGAAATAAATCTACAAATGGATTGAATGCTAAATACATACTTAAATTCACAATTGTAGGGCTGAGTCTCTTGCTCATAGCTTTATTTCATAATTCAAATTACTATTTTTCTATAGACATAACAAATAAAAGGATTTTCTTTTTATTTTGTCATTTCTGGAAACTCTATTTCTTGGTTCCTCCTTCCTCTCTCAAAACAACTTTGCATAGTTTTGAGTTATGAAAGATTTTAGAAGACTTATGCTCATTTTCACTTTGTAAAGTTGAATCAATACTTAAAAAAAACCATGGCAGAATTAGCACAGAGAAGAGCTGAATTAAGTTGGGTGGCTTCTCATTGAGTGTTACTTCTGATTTTATTTGTAAGAATAAGAAAGCCTGTTACTCTTTCTGTGCTAATATCCTCATTTTTGGTGAATATTTTCAAGATTTTCTACCAAGTATGTAATATATACAATATATCATTATAGAGATTATACCTCTAGGATTTTCTGGGATACTCCTGTTTTAAATACTCTATATTCACATAAAAAGTAAAAAGGAAGTAGAAATTTCAATATTTTGGTATCTAAATCATGTCTCAGAGATTATACTTGAAGCATTATACAAATTCATGGGAAGCTCATGTGTTCCAATTTTTGATTTAGAAAAGAAGGTCACTTGATAGATTCTTCTATGAGGCTGATGGAGCCTGTTCAGGGCCCTAAGATGTAGATGTTGGTCCCTACTGGCCTGGAGATGATAACTCTTGCTCTTTTGAGTCTATCTATTCATGTGTGGGGAGCAAGTGACCCTTGTGGCCCACGTGACAGCACAGTGCAGGGGCCCAACATCTGCTCTTGTAAGCATGTCCCAGCTAGCACATCCTAAAAACAGTAGTAGGAGCTGATGACATTGCTTTGGATAGTCATGAGCCACTCTTCATCATCCCCTTTGGTCATGTAGCTGCCTCTGTTCCCTGACTCTTCCCATATCACTCCTTCTACTATCTCAACCCCACCTTCTCTGTGCTCTGGAGCCTTACTGTACCTGGAATTAGGCCTGGCCAGACAATGTGGCAGCAGCCTTTTCACGTTTTCCTGCTTCACTCTTGCTTGCCATTCCTTATTCACCACCACCAACATCTGGTCATGTTCCTCTCATCATTAAAAAGCAGAAAATTCATGAAAGTCCTCAAACTACCTCCTCTACCTACTTTCCAGTGCCAGCCCTCAGGTTCATCCCTGGCCTTTCTTTGGGCTCACTCTGTGCCCTCCAGGATATTGGTTCTCAAATGTGGCTACACACAAGATCATAGATGTCTGTGTCCTTACCCTACAGTCCTATTTATTAATCCAAGGTGCAACATGAACATCAGATCCTCCCTAAGCAATCCAGGTGATCTGATCAGCAGCCAATTTGGAGAATCTCTGCTTAGTGTTTGTCAGCTCCTTGCATGTTGGCTCCTCTCCTGGCCTTTGCTCCTTTGGTCTGAATGTCCCCTCCCACCCACTTCTTTTGGAAATTTGTCCACAGCTTACTCACAAGAGGAGGGTATCAGAGAGTTCAGTGTTAGCTGTGGGCAAGGCAGCCAACGGGAAATTCAAGGGAGAGTCCACACTTAGAGGGCCAGCAAGTCATCATTTTGTAAGAATATGGGAGGAAAGACATTAGGTGGAGAAGGGCCCTCCCTCATGGAAAATGGCCTTTGTCTTTTAGTTCTGGTTGGCTGTGATTCCAGACCATGTTCTCTAATACAAAATAAGATTGAAAATGAGATACTTTGGAGAGCTTGGAGGCCATTCCATTCTTGAACTTCTGTGTCCTCTATGAATTCTTTGTACAGCTTGCGTGCTTACACTCAAGGCCTCCCAACCCCCACCCACCCCACCACGTATTACAGAAAGGCAGGGTGCTCAGGCTTCAGGGTCTGTGGTGCTATTGGGAGTGGGAGGAGTGGAGACAGGCAGAGGTTGTTAGCATGCTCTCAGGAACTGACCAGTCACAATCATCATTCCCCAAATGTAAGAACACAGATTTGGCTTTGATCTCTCCATTCTGCTTGTACAATAAATACAGAGTTAGTGGATTAAAGCAGCTTGAAACTGATCGTTGCCTTCAACCATCTAGTTATATTTCATACTCTCCTTCCCCCACAAGCATCTTTGACATTGTCTTCTTCTGATTTGTGCAGGAACTTCATAGATTTTACTTTGAAAATCTATAAAGGAAATTTAAACAAATATCCAAGTTCATGTCAATAAAGGAAAGTTTGAGGTCAGTTCCATCCCCCGTCTCTCTGTCTCTTTTTTTTAAAAAGATTTTATTTATTTATTTGACAGACAGAGATCACAAGCAGGCAGAGGGAGAGGAAGGGAAGCAGGCTCCCTGCTGAACAGAGAGCCTGATGCGGGGCTGGATCCCAGGACCCTGGGATCATGACCTGAGCCCAAGGCAGAGGCTTAACCCACTGAGCCACCCAGGCGCACCCCCATCCCCTGTCTCTTATAACACATTGAGTGCTATATGCAATCCCTAGTGTTCACAGAGGAGACACCATTCAAATTGCTGTGAATTTAGATACTATGAATAATAGCAAAGAACCTGAGGCCAGGATTCATTTCAATCCCACCTCTGGTATTTATGAACGTGTGACCCTAAGTTCATTCCCAACCTCTCTGTGCTCCAATTTCCTCATTTCAAATATGGATATGATAATAGCCAGAGGCTGGTGTGAGGTGTAACACAGCAATTCCTTGTGAAGTACTTACCTGGTACTTGCTAGCAAATGTTAATTTAATAAATGTAACTCTAAAAGAGTGGTTAAATGCTACTGGTGTTTTGATTGGGATGGCATTGAAAGTATAGTTTGCTCTGGGGAGCTTAGACATTTTAACAAGGTTTATTCTTCTGATCCATGAGCATGGAATGTTTTCCCATCTTTTTGTATCTTCTTCAATTTCTTTCATGAGTGTTCTGTAGTTCCTCAAGCATAGATCCTTTACCTCTTTGGTTAGGTTTATTCCAAGGTATCTTACAGTTTTGGGGGCTATTGTAAATGGAATAGATTCTCTAATTGCCCTTTCTGCAGTTTCATTGTTAGTGTAAAAGAAAGCAACTGATTTCTGTGCATTGATTTTATATCGTGCCACATTACTGAATTGCTGTATGAGTTCTAGTGGTTTGGGAGTGGAGGTCTTTTGGGTTTTCCACATAAAGTGTCATATCATCTGGGAAGAAAGAGAGTTTGACTTTTTCTTTACCAATCTGAATAACTTTTACTTCTTTTTGTTGTCTGATTGCTGTTGCTAGGACTTCTATGTTGAACAGCAGTGGCATTTTTCAAAGTGCTGGAACAAACAATCCTAAAATTTATATGGAATCAGAAAAGACCCCAAATTACCAAGGAACTATTGAAAAAGAAAAACAAAGCTGGGGGCATCATGTTGCCTGATTTCACATTTTATTACAAAGCTGAGATCACCAAGACAGCATGGTAGTGGCACAAAAACAGACACATAAACAAACAAACAAACAAACAAACAAAAAAACCAGACACATAGACCAATGCAACAGAGTAGAGAGCCCAGATATGGACCCTCAACTCTGTGGCCAAATAATCTTCAACAAAGCAGGAAAAAATATCCAGTGGAAAAAATATAGTCTCTTCAATAATTTGTTCTGGGAAAATTGGACAGCTATGTACAGAAGAGTGAAACTTGACCATTCTCTTATACCTCACACAAAGGTAAATGCAAAATGGATGAAAGACCTCAACGTGAGACAGGAATCCATCAAAATCCTAAAGGAGAACATAGACAGTAACCTCTTCGACATCAGCCACAGTAACTTCTTTCAAGACACCTCTCTAAAGGCAAAGGAAACAAAAGCAAAAATGAACTTTTGGGACTTCAGCAAGATAAAAAGCGTCTGCACAGCAGATGAAACAGTCAAAAAAGCAAAGAGGCAACCTATGGAATGGGAGAAGATATTTGCAAATGACACTGCAGACAAAGGGCTGATATCCAAGATCTATAAAGAACTTCTCAAACTGAACACCTAAAAACCAGATAATCATGTAAAAAGAAATGGGCAGAAGACATGAGCAGGCACTTCTCTAATGAAGGCATAAAAATGGCTAACAGACACATAAAAATATGTTCATCATCATTAGCCATCAGGGAAATTCAAATCAAAACCACATTGAGATACCACCTTACACCAGTTAAAGTGGCAAAGATTAACAAAGCAGGAAACAATAAATGTTGGAGAGGATGTGGAGAAAAGGGAACCCTCTTACACTGTTGGTGGGAATGAAGTTGGTGCAACCACTTTGGAAAACAGTGTGGAGATTCCTCAAAAACTAAAAAATAGAGCTTCCCTATGACCCTGCCATTGCACTACTGGGTATTTACCCCAAAGATATAGATGCAGTGAAAAGAAGGGCCATATGTACCCCAATGTTCATAGCAGCAACGTCCACAATCGCCAAATTGTGGAAAGAGCTGAGATGCCCTTCAACAGACGAATAGATAAAGAAGATGTGGTCCATGTATACAACGGAATATTACTCAGCCATCAGAAAGGATGAATACTGAACATTTGCATCAACATGGTTGGGACTGGAGGAGATTAGGCTGAGTGAAATACATCAAGCAGAGAAAGTCAATTATCATATGGTTTCACTTACTTGTGGAGCATAAGGAATAACATGGAGGGCATTAGGAGAAGAAAGGGAAAGTGAATTGGGGGAAATCAGAAGGGGAAAAGGATGGGTGAGCCTGGTGGTGGGTATTAAGGGGGGTACCTATTGCATGGAGCACTGCGTGTTGAACATAAACAGTGAATCTTGGAACACTACATCAAAAACCAATGATGTATTTTATGGTGACTAACATAACACAATTAAAAAAAAAAAAGGAACATATACACACTCACACATTCACACACAAGAAGTAATACCAGAAGGAAAAACCACAAAAATGGTATTGGAATTACCAGTTTCTTTCTTTTGTTTTTTACTTTTTTTTACTTGGCTCCATTATTTATAATTTCTGTGGAAAATTAAAGTCTACTTTTAAAAGAAAAAAAGTGGTTAAGATTTAGTTTTTTTTCTTTCTTTAAAGATTTATTTGTTTATTTGAGAGACATGGTGCACAAGTGGGCGTGGGAAGGGACAGAGGGAAAGAGAAAGGGACTTTATCAGACTCTGCACTGGCTCAATCCCGGGACTCTGAGATCACAACCAGAGCAGAAACTGAGACTGAATGTTTAACTGACTGTGCCACCCAGGGGCCCCTGATTTAGTTTTTTGCTGACAGTCTTCATCTTGGCATTAGTAGCACTACTCTCTTTAAATAGGTTAGACTAAACAGTTCCCATAAGTTAAAGGTGGCACAAGAAAAAAAGGCACCCTGTCCAAGCTTAGGTCCCTGTGTAACTACAGACTGTGTTTGACCAATACAATCTTCAGAACATTTTAGCATTTTGGACCTAGAAGTGACATCACAGGTCCCATTCCCTCATTAAAAGGTAAATTTCAGGGGTGCCTGGGTGGCTCAGTGGGTTATCTGCTCATGTCATGATCTCAGTGTCCTGGGATTTAGCCCTGAGGTGGGCTCCCTGCTTGGTGAGGGTCTTCTTCTTCCTCTCCTTCTGCCCCCAACCCTTGGCTCATGCTCTCTCTCTCTCTTAGAATAATTTTTAAAAAGGTAAATTTCAAGCTGCAGATTAGTCCAGTGACTCAAGATTCTCAGAGCTGGCTTAGCAGCAGAGCTGGGATGAGCTTTTTTCCCCGGGTTTTCACAGGACACCAGCCTTCTAAACTGCACTGGGCATGACTTCCCTGATCACATCAAAGCAGGTGCTAATTCCTCCCAGCTTGTCATTTTCATCTGACAGTACTTAAATTAACTGGATGTCAGAAACATGTATCACTTCTGAAAGAAAAATTTGCAACAAAAATACAGAAGAACATTTTCATCCTGACACCTTTGCTGTTCTGCATTTTAAGTTGCCCCCTGAACTTGGTATAACTTGCAGAGGTAAAGCATGAGGACTGAGAGTGTAAGGAGAGGAATCAATATGTTAGGGATGAAGGTATTTCACAGCTATTTCCAAAGAATGGGCCCGCAAGTTTGTAGGGTTGAACCAAATGGATATCCTAAATTCTTACTTGAATAGAGAAAGAGCGAGATTTTTCACCTTGTGGGTTGACATATGGTGAATAGTGCAGTCTCTTTATTGTCTACGGAGAGCGTAGGAGGCTGGTAATGAAATCAGTACTAAGCAGCAGCATGGGCAGAGCTGGATAACATCAAAACTACTAGGAAAAATATTTCCACCAAAAGAAAGGAATTCACCAAAAGGAAGAATTGGGTAACTTTAAGATATTTTTTTTAAAGATTTTATTTATTTATTGACAGACAGAGATCACAAGTAGGCAGAGAGGCAGGCAGAGAGAGAGGAGGAAGCAGGCTCCCTGCTGAGCAAAGAGCCCGATGCCGGGCTTGATCACAGGATCCCGAGATCATGACCTGAGCTGAAGGCAGAGGCTTTAACCCACTGAGCCACCCAGGTGCCCCAACTTTAAGATATTTGATGTTATTTCCTCCTCTGCCTCTCCCCCCAGCTCTTCTCTTTAATCAATTCACAATTAGGAAGTGTTGGATGATGACCAATAACCAAACTGGGCCACTCATCTACCTGTTGCAGGTTTTTTTGGTCTTTTTTTTTTTCTTTTAACACAATCTCACACCAGGGAAGGTCTTAATGCTGCTTGTCTCAATCACATCATCCACACTGACAGCTTCCTAGTATGTGAAATATTTGGGTCTAGCAGCCATGAGCCTCCTGTATAATCCAGATCTCATCGGTGAGGTGAAAATAGCTCAGGTGATCACACTAAACAAACCAGGTACCTCCTCAGTCCGAATTTCACCAAATGCCTTTGAGTTGAATCAGTCACAGGCTCCACAAGCAAAAAGGAGGGGCATGGGTGGCGCATAGATGACATTGTTCAGAGATAGCCGTTGATTAGATGGCCCCTAGCTCTGGGGGTCAATCTGTCCAGGTTTAGAGGATTGCTCTGCTGGGACACCACCTGTAGAGCAGGACAATGCTTAATAAAGCTTAGAACTGCAGCCTTAAACTGGACAGAACCCAAACAGATAACCTTTGGGAAGATCCTTAACCTGAGTCCCTCAGTACCTGTAAGGAAGTCACTGTAAGATTAGAAAATGTAATTACATCTGATAAAGTGATTGCCAAGACATTGTTTGAAGAAGGGGCTTTATCAGCCCTATTGTGTGAAGGTTAATGGAGACCTGGATCTCTGGCCACTGGTCTCTCACCTCCAAAAGAAAGAAATCTGATTATATTAGAAGGTTGAGAAAGTAGCTCAATAGTCCTTAGAATTCCAACACTTTAGTTTACTCCATTTGGTATAAGCTAGCCATGAAATCGCACAAATCTGAACCCACATTACTGTGATATCTTGCTGTGGATGTAGTCCCTCTAGACTGGCTATAGGTTCATGGGTGACCCTCTATGCAACTCCTTACCTGAGCACATGCTTGCAGAGCCCCGACTTCATTATGTTACAGTTCTGTAACTCTGACTTTCTCCCCCAAGGAGATGGAAAGAGCTTAAAAGACAGGCACACACTTACCTTGCATTCCCAGAGCCTAGCACAGATTTCGTTTTATGAGTCAATTCCCATATAATTGCTGACCTGAAATAAACCCACCCAGAGAAATCTTCGGTTTTCCCACTGATGAGTATTGGAGAAGTGGGCAAGGGTTGAGTAGACCAGAGGAATCCAAGAGGACTTCTCCCTCCCTCCACTCACTGACCCTATGGATGGGTTGACTATTTACTAAGCTCTGGGGAGAGGAGGAGGAAAGGGTGGGTTGGGGCAGAAAGAGAAGAGAAAATCCCCTAGTGAAAGGATATTGTTTACTCCATTTTTTAACTGGATAGAATTATCTAATCCAAAGTCCTCATTCCTCAGATGGGGAAACAGAGCTCATAGGAGTCATATGGAAGGATTATAACTTACCTTATTATTTTTTACTATATCATGACGAAGGTTCCATGTGACATTCAGTCACCCATACCACCTAAGTATTCACTGAGCCTGGTGAAGGGAATGCAGTGTTTACCTAGATAGCACACATATTTCTATTTGTTTACAATCAGAGAGGAAAAAGGATAGCACTTTAATGAATCAGGGTATTGGCTATAGATCTAAAGAATTGGGACCCATAACATCTTAAAAATGCATAGTGTTAGACACATAAAAAAGAGACATTTTAAGTTAAGAAGATCATAAAATGATTTAGAACATGGCACCCAAGTGTTGTTCATCCAAATTTGGTTTGATCAGAAATCCCTTTCACAAAGATGGCACTGAAGGGGAAGAGGAAGGCCCTACCCCTCCCAAAGCTAAAGCCAAGGCAAAAGCTTTGAAGGCCAAGAAAGCTGTGCTGAAAGGCATCTACAGTCACAGAAAAGAGAAGATCCACATGTCACCTATCTTCTTACAGCCCAAGACACTGTGTCTCTGAAGCCAGCCCCATATCCTTGAGAAAATGTCCCAGGAGAAAAAAGCTTGACCACTATGCTATCATCAAGTTCCCCCTGACCACCCAGTCAACCATAAAGAAAATAGAAGACAACAATACACTTGTGTTCACTGTGAATGTCAAGGCCAACAAGCACCAGATCAAATAGGCTGTGAAAAAGCCCTATGACATTGAGGTGGCCATGGTCAACACCCTGATCAGGCACGATGGAGAGAAGGCATATGTTTGACTGGCTCCTGACTATGATGATTTGGATGTTGCTAATAAATTGGGATCATCTAACAGAGAAACTGAGTCCAGCCAGCTAAATCTAAATATAAATTTTTTCACTAAAAAAAATTGGATTTGATCAAATCCTTCTAGTAGGAGAAATATGTATTATGGTTTGTACTTCACCTCCCTTTGCCTATTTCCACCTTTCCGCAGAGCTGAATCCTAATGGGCTCCCACTAGATCTGAGTAAGTGTATCAGTAGTTCTCCCAAAACCCCAACCCCCACAGAGGAAAGGAAGAAATGCAACTTTAGTAAATATGCAAAGCAGTTCTCAACTCTCAACTAGTCAGTGTATAAAAGGAGGGGTTGTTAAGGAGAGGTCCACCTATTACTAATAGATCCTGGAAGAAGAGTGCCATGAGTATAAGCTCAAGGACCAAGCTCAAGGACCATTCCTAAATGTTTGTTATCAACACAAAATACAAATAACTTACTTGTATTTAGCACTTTCAACTGCACTAGGTCTCTTTGCTCCTCAACAATATCCTGGTGAGGATAGATAATAGGATAGTTACACCCTCATATTAGAGATGGAGGAAGGGGTACAACAGAGAGGTTGAGCAGTCAGTCCATTAGTCACCCAAAAAAGGGGAATGTCAGGGCTGGGATGATTTTCTTCCAATTACACTTTACAGGCTCCCTGACCTGGTATAGAAACACATTTCTGCAACTCATCCCTTTTCAAAGGAATCAGCCCAGGAGACCCCAAGACCCAAGAATCTTCTTTCTGTAAAGCCTCAAGTCCAACAGGCATTCTAATCTTGGGTCTTGTACCAAGGTCAGTCCATACCAAGATCCTCTGACTCGGGTAGGGAGGAAAGAGCAGAGGGCACAACTACAGAACACACTGGCAAGGACACCATTTCCCTTCTTGGAAATATCTGGGTTTTCATTCCTTTGCTTCTCTGTGGAAACCATCAACAACCAACGTAAAACCTCCCTCCCCATAAAAAGGCACATCCTTCTCCATCTAGAAGTTGAGATACGAAGTAGATGATTTCCAGGCAAATTTCCAAGATCCCAGTGCGATCAACCATTCTCAGGTGGCTGGTTCTCCTGTCTTTGTGCAGTCAGTAGCAATACAAAGATGTCATGTGATCCAGAAATGTGTCTGCAGCAAGAGCACTTGGTAGCCATACAGTGTTGTTTTAGTCCTGGGGTTTTAAAATCCACCTAGCATTAACACCCATTCCAGGCTTCTTTAAAGCAAAACACTTCCTTGCAATTTAAGTTGGTCTTTAAATTCCTTTTAAAATGAAAATATTAAATCATCCACTAATTTGCATAAAACTCATCAAAGCATCTTCCGTCTGTGGGAAACATTCTTAATAATTCCAAAGGTGGCTCTGTAGATAAGCCATGGGCCCTAGGATGGCAGTTCCAAGCATAGTTTTTCCCATGTCATCTCTCTGGAAATATATGCTATAGTCTTTACACTTAATAAAAGTCAGAGCAAGGTCGAAAGATTTTTTAGTGCCCTCAAATCAGATCGAGGAGACTGTAAATCATCCTTACTTACACGCCAACAGGGGAGGCAGCCCAGGCAGGGAGAGCAGTCCCGTCCTCAGGGTTACAGTCCTGGAGATTGAAAATGAAGGGAAAACTGGGATTTAACCAGCTTGTCTTTGCATTTGCCACAATGGGACATTGTTAGGCCTGGGCTCCATGAAACAATAGACTTCGATAGGACATAATACCCATTTAGGACAGGTTTACATCCTACCTCTTCAAGCACGCTGAGCTCCTTTTCAATTTGCTCTTGCTGCACACAGTGTATGTGTAACAGATTATTTGTCCTAACTCTCTTCCTGTTCTCCCTCCCCCATGTCTTTCCTTCTGTGGTAGACTTCGTTAAGTGCAGGGTGATTTTTGTCTCCCGAAATGCTAGGTGATTTTCCATGAGACTCCACTGCTGAGACACACAGCATTGCTTTCCCTGGTCATTTAAATGAGATGGGTGCTTGCATAAGGGGCTGGTCTGTCTGAATGTGCTTATACCCCAATTTCTCCAAGTACGAAATCAGCTCCCAGATCAAATTCTTAGCCACATTAGATGAAGAATCTATCATTTGTTAACAAAGGGCCATTTTCATTTTTAAGGGGGAATGCATTACAAATATAAAACATCAAAGCCTTCACAATTTTTCCAAAGAATATAATCTATGGAGAGAAAAATGCACAAGAATAAAACTGTGCTCATAAAGAGACTTGTTGGGGCACCTGGGTGGCTCAGTGGGTTAAAGCCTCTGCCTTCGGCTCAGGTCATGATCTCAAGGTTCTGGGACCGAGCCCTGCATCGGGCTCTCTGCTCAGCAAGGAGCCTGCTCCCCCCCTCCCCCGTCTGCCTCTCTGTGTACTTGTGATCTCTCTGTCAAATAAATAAATAAAATCTTAAAAAAAATAAAGAGACTTGTTGTAGCATAAACTTGAATATAATGTTCATATCTGATGTTATAAAACTTCCATACGGTGGTCAATTCTGGAGCTACTTTATGGGATAATGTGAGAACTCTGCTGGTAAATGAATAATGTCACATAAGAAAGTAGAGTGTGAATAGTTTATTACATGACAGAAACTAAGAGAAACCGTATCTGCATGTAGACAAAGATTGCAAGGTAATAGCTAACAACAAACATAGTTGTGGTGAGAAGGGGAATTCTGACCCTTTTTTAAAATCATATTTTTCTTTAAATTCCAGTTAGTTAACATACAGTGTTATATTAGTCTCAGGTGTACAATATAGTGATCCTACACTTCCATTCAACACCTGGTGTTCACAACAAGTGCCCTCCTTAATCCCCATCACCAATGTTACCCAACCACCCCACCATAAGTTTGTTCTCTCTAGTTAAGAGTTTGTTTCTTGATTTCTCTCTCTCTCTCTCTTTTCCTCTTTTCTCATTTACTTTGTTTACTAAAGAGAATTTGACTCTTTAGAAATCTTTATTTTTAGCCTTTTAAATCATTTTATTAAGAAAAACATCCCATGAGGATAGGGCAATTCCTGTGGGAATGACAATTTGTTCTTTGCATCTGGAATATAGTTTATTATACAGGCATCCTTTGCCTTGTACTGCAAATTGACTTGGAAGTAATCACCAAGAATTTCTGGAAAGCATAGCGAGGGGCCCCAGAACTAGGATTACCATTCGTCTTCATAGGAAGGTGTTATGAAGGGTAAAGGAAGAAATTAACAGGTTGGTCCATTGTCTCCCACCCAGTGAGTATTAGATACTCATTTTAGAGAGGGGTGGGGCCAGATGTTAATTAAATTACAAGGTCACTTGAGCCCCAGTCTAGGCTCTGGAGATCATATTCTCCTTATATCACCATGCTGTCCAAAATATGTTGGCTAAGAGCATATCTTCCGATTTCCCAAATGGAACACAACTCCATTAGACCAGCGAGGAATATTTCACTGCTAGGGCAGTGTCAGGATGGGTAATAAGGGTGCTTCTAGTGCTTCTTTTCATATATTTAAATATATTTCATATACTCTTATTTGATCTCTACAACATAGTTATCTCCACTTACAGTGGAAACCGAGGCAGAGAGAAGTTAGCCACTTGTGCTGGATTACACAGCTTGTAAGCAGCGGAACCAAGATTTGAATGTCTGACCGCTGAATAGTGTAGGTGCTAAAAAATACCCACAAAATACATTTTCTTGGGGCTCCTGGGTGGCTCACTTGATTGGGCGACTGTCTTTGGCTCAGGTCATGATCCCAGGGTCCTTGGATCAAGCCCTGCTTTTGGCTTCTTGCTCAGCAGGGAGTCTGCTTCTCCCTCACCCTCTGCCTGCTGCTCCCCTCGTCGATGCTCTCCTGTACTCTCTCTCTCTCTGTCAAACAAATAAATAAAACCTTAAAAAACCAACCAAACAGGGACGCCTGGGTGGCTCAGTTGCTTAAGCAGCTGCCTTCGGCTCAGGTCATGATCCTAGCGTCCTGGGATCGAGTCCCACATCGGGCTCCTTGCTCAGCAGGGAGCCTGCTTCTCCCTCTGCCTCTGCCTACCACTCTGCCTGTGCTCCTTCGCTCTCTTTCCCTCTCTCTCTGACAAATAAATAAATAAAATCTTTTAAAAACCAACCAAACAAAACAAAATACATTTTCTGCTATTCTTGGATCTAAGGCAAACCAGAAGAGAAAGATATAATCAAGAAACATAAAGAAAAAAAAAAAGATGTCCTTAGTTTTTTTTAACTCTGGTTTACCAAAGAAGGTGTTAAAGGGTGGATTCTCTGAGGGAAGTGTCTGACTTATCAGGGCGATAAGCTAATTGTGGCTTTCCTTGAGATTGAAGCTTACCTACCCCCCAGCTCTCCCAGTAACTACTGGAAAGGCAGGGTTACCCTTCCTCCACTTCCTCCCTGCGAAAAACCAATTCCCTTATTTCCATCTTCTTGGAAGTATTATGCCTTTAATGGTGTCTTGCTCTTGAAAAGAACTGGTTGTCTGTGGTGGAGAATGGCATGCCTTTTGCCTGAGACCTACAGTTGGAATAGATTTTATATATGAGTCAGGATACAGAATACACACACACATTCTCAATTGAAACAAAGTTTCATGAAACATAATTTATTCTTATCCACTCCGATATGTGTTTGATTAAAAGAATTCTGATCACAACTCTCTAAATTGACTGAAGAACCACAGATTGGAAAACTCTGGGTAGGAATCCTAACCTCAGCTTCTCCCAGAGAGTTCTGGAACTACACCCTCAAAACACGCATCTCTAGAATATCCTCCGTGCTGTCATAATCTCCTGGCTCTATCCAGTTGGTCAAGGTGGGTTCAACTCTGCCATGTTCAACCATAACAAACATCTTCTCAATGAGGCTTGAAACCTTGGAAGGGCTGGCTGAGAAGCTTTGTCAGGGCAGAGGATACTTCCTTTTTTTCCTTCCTGTTTTTTCTCCATCAAATGTTTGATGAATTAACAGCTGGCCTTTGAACTGGTTACATATAGGATATGAGGATCCCGGTGAAACTTTCTGCTGTTCATAGGTACAAACTTACTTTCAGGGAAATGGGGAAGGAAGGAAAGTGTGTGAAAAACATGAGCCCACACTTGATGTTAGTTGCACACTCACTTCTCTTAGCCTCCTGCAAGGAAGGACGCTGGAAGCGTCCTCCTTGGATGGAAATGAGAAGCCTTCACTACATTAACTAGGGCTTTTCCATCCCATAAGGGTGCAGATTGTCTCTCATTTGCCTTGTCACTAGGGAGTATGTGCTCACTAAGGAAGGAGTCTTATGTTGTAGGAATACACGAAATGTTTGTTAAATAACAAGTTGATTTGTTGACCATGCAGATAGGAGTGCAAATAGTACTGCATTATCAACACTGGTTAGCAATATGGAAGGCTTTTCTATCCAAGCCATAAGCATTAGGAGAATTTCAGAGCAGGAGGTCCTTTAGATCAATTGGTCCCAGATGTGTGGTAGATATGAGGAAGGTTTCTAAGGTCCTGTAGTGGGGAGACTGGAGGTTCTTTCTTTGCCAATGCTTTCTGTACTCCCTGGATTTTCTTCTTCTCCTGATTCTGCACTTTATCCCCCTAAGGATACAACATTGTAACATGAAGGGTCCCAGATTCTCTTTAAAATATACTGTTACATTGTTCTAGCTATTTTTGAGAAAAGAAGGAAAGGAGAGGTGTGAAATTTGAGTAGGGGTCACATACTTGTAACAGTATTAAGTTAACAATATACACAGTATGAAGCTTTCCAAGCTCCTACCTTTCAGGTAAAATCAATCATCTTTACTTCTGTGCTGTTACTGGATAGAAATTCCAACTCTGTGGTTCACTGTTTGATTTTTTTTTTTTTTAGTTTAGCTTTTATTTATTTATGTTTGCATGTGCATGAGGAGAGTGAGCAAATGCACCAGTGCGGGGTAGGGGCAGAGGGAGAAGCAGACTTCCCGCTGAGTGGGGAGCCCCGTATGAGACTTGATCCCAGGACCCTGGGATCATGACCTGAGTCAAAGGCACATGCTTAACTGACTGAGCCACCTAGTTGTCTGCCACTGTTTGGTTTTAAAATGAGACATGTAGAAGGCATACCAATAGGGCCAGAAACAGTATTTGGAATAAACAATATTCAGAGTATTTATTTGGAATAAGTAATTCCAGAAAACTCAAATATATATTTATTCATTCACTCATTACCCAAATATGTCAGGGAGTGGAAACATGAAATGCAAAAATGATACATTTCTTACTGAGAGCACAATAGGTAAACAGGCAATTACAACACTGATAATAATGGTCATGAAGGAGGTATGGATACCAACAAAGCATTGTGGGATTTCATGGAGGGGTGGATAACAAATTCTGTCTGGGAAAGTCATAGGAAGGTTCAAAAAAAGGGGACATTTAAACTTCGACATAATTATACGTAAAATCCATAAGACTCTACAAAATAAGTGTTAAAACTAAGAAGTAAATTTAAAGTGGTAGGACATAAAGTCAATATGAAAAATGTATTCTTTTTAAAAATTTTAAAAGATTTTATGTACTTATTTGAGAGAGAGCAAGAGAGCACAAGTGGGGGGGGGGCAGAGGGACAAGTAGATTGCCTGTTGAGCAGAGAGCCTGATCCTGGGCTCTATTCTGGGACCCTGGGATCATGATCTGAGCTGAAGGCAGACGCTTAACAGACTGAGGCACCCAGGCACCCCTGAGAAATGTATTTCTATATATTGACAGTAACAAAAATAAAACAATAAAATTAAATTATACTCTTTACTCCATACTAAGACCTAAATGAGCATTGCAGAGAGACATTAATGAGGACATAAATGAGTAGAAGGATAACCATATTTTTGACCAGAAGATTCAATTTTCTTAAAAAAGATATCAATTATCTCCAAATTGATTTATTGATTCAGTGAAATCTAACCAAAATCCATCAGGATCTTTAGTTTTCTTATTTTTTAGAAATTTTTATTAATTTTTAAATTAATTTTTATTAATTTTTTGATAGTCACACATCTACCTTTATTGTGAGCAGTAGGTGCGACATCTCCAACAACAGTTACAAAATTAAATTAAGGGTTGCCTGGGTGGCTCAGTCAGTTAAGCATCTGCCTTCCACTCAGTCATGATCTCAGGGTCCTGGAATAGAGCCCTGTGTCAAACTCCTTGCTTGGCAGGGAGTCTGCCTTTTCCTCTCCCTCGGCCCCTCCCCTTGCTTGTGTTCTCTCTATCTCAAATAAGTAAATAGAATCTCTAAAAAGAGTAATTTAAAAAAGCAGAGGTTCAGTGAAGCCACCCATTTGGAACTGTTGGCATCTCATCCATAAATGCCAATCCAGAGCAGCAGGAAGAGGGTTCCAAAGCCCAAGAATAACAAGGTCACCAAGATCAGGGGGTCTTTGTAGATATCCCAAGTGTACCTGGTGGAGGTAACCTCACAAACAAAGGATCAGGTGGTGAAGCACATGCCAGTGGCCAACTGCACCATGGTCAGATGTGGGAAGACAGCTGGCTTTCCTGGGCCAGTGGATCTGCTCATAGCCTCAAGCTCCATTTTGTGGGGCACAGGGTAATCCTCCACTCTGCCATCAGAATAGCACATTGGTGGGAGCTTCTTTTAATTTAATTAAATTTTTTTTAGAAATTGATAAATGATTGTAAAAATGTTTATGAAAATGCAAATGATTTATGATAGTCTTGAAAAAAAGAACAAAAGATGTAAAGCTATAGTAATTAAGACAGTATAGTATGGGTGTAAATAGAACAAATAGATCAATGGAAAAGAATAATAACTTCTAAAATCTTCTGCTCATCAAAAGACATTGCTAAGAAAAGGTAAAGAGAAACCGCATCTGAGAAAAATATTTGCAGGGAAAATATTTGCAGGACTTGATTTAGAATATGTAACCTTGTAGATCAACAATATGAAGAATGACCCAATTGAAAAATGGGCAAAAGACTTGAACGAATATGTCACACAAAAATATATACACATAGCCAGTAGGCTCAGGAAAAGGTGCCAAACATCACTAGTCATCAAGGAAATGCAAATAAAAAACCACAATGAGGTACATCTTACACTTATTAAGAGTGAAAATACCAAATGTTGACAAGGATGTAGAGCAACCAGACCTCTCCTACATTGCTGGAGAGGGTGTAAGATGGTGTGCTATCATGGAAAACTACTTGGCAGCTCTTTACAAGGTTAAACAAACACATAGCTGAGGACCCAGCCATTCCTAAGAACTACAAAGACTATGTCCACAAAAAGACTTGTAGAAAAATGCTCATAGATACTTCATTTATAATAGCCTCAAGGTAGAAACAACCCAAGTGGCCATTAATGAGAATGGAATAAACAAATACTAGTTTACTCATACAGTGGAATACTAGACAACAGGGCAAAGTGATAAAGACAACATGGGCGAGTCTCATAAATATTATGCTGAACTAAAGAAGCCAGATACAAAAATAGTACACATTGTCTGATTTCATTTATGAAAAGTTCAAGAAGAGATAAAAAATCTAATCAAAAGAGATTGTTATCAGAAGAGTGGTTGCAGAGGGAACTTTCTGCATTGGTGAGGAATGATCCCTGTCTTAATTTGGGTGTTGGTTACACACTGTGTATATTGGCAAACCTCATCAAACTGTATAGTTAAATCTGTTCATTTTATTGTATGTAAAATAAAAGTAAATTGGGTTCTTGAGTAGAGATTTTCATACTCAGAAGGGAGAAGAGAATTCTAGGTGGAAGGGACTATTATTGAACAAAGACTGATAAATGTGATTGACACTTTACTTTCTGGACATGATGAAAAGTTTTGTGTTGTTATATCATATGACTTATAAAATTGAAGAGAAAGGGGTAAAAGAGGGCAAAGTAGTAGCATGGAACCAGGTCATACTTCTTCACTAGTATGGAGAAGGGTAATATGATCATAAAGTCTTAAAGATTTGTGGGATAGGGTGGATGGCCTGAAGCAGAGGTTGGCAAGCTTCTTTCATAAAGGACCAGATAGTAAATATTTTAGGCTTTGGGGTTAAGTACTCTCTCTTGTACCTACTCCATTCTGCATAGTAATGTGAAAGTAGCCATAGGCAATGCCTAAGAGGATGAGTGGCTGGCTGTTCCGATACAACGTTGTTTATGGACACTGAAATTTTGGTTTCATAGAATTTTCATGCATCACGAAATATTACTCTATTTTTTTTAAACAATTAGACAATGTAGGGACCTTTCTTAGATTGTGGGTCATCACTGTCATTGTTATCATATTAGAAAAACGTTTCTTTGAGAATTTACCACAAGCCAGAAGCTAGCTGCCCCCGCCCCCCCTCCAGGTAGTGACAATGCCTATGATCTCCCTTTCATAAATGAGGTATTGATGCCCACAGAGTTGATGGATTGGCCTCCAGCACAGTGTTGGTGACAGAGCTGAACATGGATCCCCACACCTGTTCACAGTTAGTGCTTCTGTCCTGTGGGCCACCAGGCCTCCTATAATGCCGATATAAGGCACAATTGATCAGGAATATGTTTAATGTCATGGATCTATATGTGCCTAGTCACACAAATTTGGAAATAAAAAGCTAAAATAACTAAGAATATGAAGAAAATGGACAAAACTCTAATTATTTTGAGAAACCAACATCTTTCTTTTCTTTTGTTTTTATTTAGGAAGTTCTATCTGATATGACAAGTCTCTGTTTGATGCTCATGTTCAGAACTGTCCTAGCTATGCCTGGCCCTTTAATTTTCCAAGTAAATTTTTAGAATGATGTCAAATCCCTTTAAAATGTGTTAGAGCTTTGGCTGTAATCACATTGAATTTATAGATGAATTTGAGGGAAGTTTATAATCTCTTCATCCGTATTTTGTTAAGTAGAACCCTAATATCTATAGGTTTTGATTATTTTGAAGGCAATCTTTTATTCTTTTATATTTCTTTAGTAGTTATTGTTACTGTATTCAACTATCTTTCTTTTCTCCTTTCTTTTTCTTTCTTCTTTTTTTTTTTTCTCTCTCTCTCTCCCCTCCCTTCCTCCCTCCCTTCCTTCCTTCCTTCCTCCCTTTCTCTTTCTTATTTCTGGTTAGTTAACATACAGTGTCATATTAATTTCGGGTGTCCAAATACTGATTCAACAATTCTATACAATACTGAGTGCTCATTATAAGTGTACTCTTAATCCCCTTTACCTATTTGTCCCCTCCCCCTCCCCTTTGGTAACTACCTGTTGTGTATGATTAAGAGTCCAAGTTTTTGGTTTGTCTCTGTTTTTTCCCTTTGTCTCCTTTGTTTTGTTTTTAAATTCCACATATGAGCAAAATCATATGGTATTTGTCTTTTTCTGAATTATTTCACATAGCTACTCTCTTACTAGGTAAATTACTCAAACAAGCAAGACTACAGATGTTTAGAGTATCATAATTAACGTGTTTGGTCTGACAGACAGATATGGAACTCTTTTTACCCCCGAAGTGGGAATCACACAGGCCACAATCAATAAACAAGTGTAGTAAAGTTAGAAATGAGCAATAAAAGCAAATGGGGAGACAGAAAGAAAAACCAAGGTTTTGGGAAATTTAACAATATAAAATTAAATATAAGATAAATTTAACAAAATTACTCCTGAGTTAAGGAAGACGTCAGAATTGCAATTTAAGAACTTTGCAAATGAGAGGCGCCTGGGTGGGTGATGGGCCATCCAACTCTTGTTTTCAGCTTGAGTCAGGATCTCAAGCCCTGGTCAAGCTCCTTGTTCAGCTGGAGAGTCTGCTGGAGAGCCTCCCTCCCTCCCCCTGTCCCTCCCCCCTCAAATAAATAAATAAATCTTTAAAAACAAACAAAAACTTTGCAAAAGAACAAGTGCTTTACATATTCAAATCCACACTAAGCAGCTCTCAGAGGTACCTTTAAAAGAAGAAACTTGCCCCCCCCCCAACACTATGTAAAGATGGACATGGAGATGGCAGTGATGCATGTATGAACCAAGGAACACAAAGGATTGCCTGCAAGCACTGGGGCCAGACAGAGAAGTAGAACAGATTCTTCCTCAGACTTTCTTCAGGGCTCTTCTATAGCCATAGGTGGGGTCCTGCAGGAAACACAAGGGGCAGTAGATGTTTGTCTGGACCACAGGTAAGGCAGCCACCTCCCCAGTGCCAGATCGGCAGATCTTGACCAGATATCAGAGGAATTCAGAAGGGTTGGGAAGGAACTCCTTGGAGAAGCTCTAAGGGGTTCCAAGGAACACCTTGATTTTGGACTCTAGTCTCCAGAATTGTGAGAGAATAAATTTCTATTGTTTAAGGCACCGGGCTTGTAGTAGTTTATTATGCTAGTCCTAGCAAACATCCTATGTGGAATTTTATGTTACATTTTATGTTCTATAGATTTGAAATCCTGGATGACGTGGGTGATCATCTGGGAAATGTAAAACCCTCATAAAAAGGCAAAAAACAAAACAAAACAAAAAAACCAACCGTGAAATTGTGATCCACAATCAGCCCACCAAAAAGTTGGAGACTGTACAGTTTTATCTGAAGAATCTACCTAATCTTCAGAAAAGTAGATATCCCCATGTTACACACAGTATTCAGTGCATAGAGAAAGTGGGATGCTTATAAAATATTTCTAGAAGGTTAACATATCCTGCTAATAAAGACAGAGAAGGGGGGGGTGAGCAAAAATAAACCAGTAGGAATATCTTATTTATGCACATAATTAGTAAATTTCTAAAAAAAAAAAACCCAACAATAAATCCAACCAAGCAATGGGTTAATAAAATAATAAGCTATGGTCAAGCCGAGTGCACAAGGCTGAGGCAATGCAAAGGAATCTAGTTAACGAGGTTTAAAGAAAAAGTCCTGATCCTGTCAACAGGTGCTGAAAAAACATTTGACAAAATTCAGCATGCAGTCCTGGTGGAAACAAACAGCAAACAGCAACAAAGTCAGGAGACCTGAGTGACCTGGACAAAGGGCGTCTGCCAAAGAATTATTAAGGTAAAGACAGGAAAATAAAAAGGATGCCCACTGTCAGAGCTACAATTCAGTATTTGTTCTGGAGTTTCTAGACAATACAATAAGATGAGGGAAAGAAACGAGATGCAAGGATTGTTTTGTTTTGTTTTTTAAAGATCTCCATTGTGAGACCAACAGAACTAGTAAGAGTTCCATAAGACAGGTGGACTCCAGATCCACATTCTATCTTTGCTCTATAGCAACAATGGCCAATAGAAAGCATCACTGAAAAGTTCCATTAATAATATCTGCAAACTCGGGGCCCCTGGGGGGCTCAGTTAGTTAAGTGTCTGCTTTCAGCTCAGATCCAGATCCCAGGGTCCTGGAATTGAGCCTTGTATCAGGCTCCCTGCTCAGCCAGGAGCCTGCTTCTCCCTCTACTCCCCACCCTCCCCCTTGAGGTAGCAAGGCCACAAACTCATCAAACAGCTCAGAACAAAGCTAACAGGTGCCTCAGTTTGTGTGAAGAATGAATACAACTTTTCTGGTAGAAGGAAAAGAAGACTTAAACATGTGGAGAGAAACACCATGACATGTATCTGGACTGAAGTAGTACCTTCCGCTACCCTCAGCATATCATCTCTTTGAGAGGGAAGAACACAACATATTCAAAATTAGGCTATTTCTGGAAGCGGTAGTAGTTGACATTTATTCAATGCCCACTATATGCCAAAACTTCTACAATTTTATTTCAGTTAAATGCTCTTAAGCCTCAGTTTTCTTGTCTGTAATACAGAGATAATTGTGACTTAAAGGGGCAAATACATTAAAACAACAATAAAGATACAAACTTCCCAGTTAGGAAATAGAGTAAGTCATGGGAGGAAAAGTATAGCATAGGGAATATAGTCTGTAACAGCATGATAACTTTGTATGGTGACATGATAACCACACTTACCATGGTGAGCATTGCATAATGTATAGAATCGTTGAACCACTATGCTGTACACCTAAAGCTAATATGATATTGTATGACAGCTGTACTTCAAATGTATTCAATAAATAAATCAATTAATTAATTAGGAACAACAACAACTCTTTATGGAGTCTTTCATATAGTAAGAGCTCAAGAAAATGACAGAAAAAAAACCCCATGTTATTTAACAAATAAGCTATTTACTTCTTATGGTAACATTGTAAAGAAAGATTTTTTAAAATTTAAATTCAATTAATTAACATATAGTGTATTCTTAGTTTCCGAGGTAGAGTTCAGTGATTCATCAGTCTTATATAATACTCAGTGCTCATTTCATCACTTGCCCTCCCTCAGTCCATCACCCCGTTACCCCATCCCTCCCAAACCCTCCCCGAGAAGAAATTGTTATACTTGAGGAAATCGAGTCAACTATGTATTTTGTGTTTGAAGATTATTCCCTCTGTGTTTTAAACTGGATCTTGTCCCTACATACTATGTGATCATTCAGGGTGCGTGCTGATTGGTTTATAAGCAGATCCAGTGGAGAAGAGAGAAGGATGCTGGGGGAAGGGAGAATATATAGTCTGAAATCTGTTTTTTACTTTTTAAAAAGGGTTTTTTTTATTTATTTAAGAGAGAGAGATCACAATTTGGGGAGAACAGAGGGAGAGGGAGAAGCAGACTCCCTGCTGACCAAGGAGCGTGATGTGGTACTCAACCCCAGGACCCTGAGATCAGGACCTGAGCGGAAGGAAGGCAGATGCTTACCCGGCTCAGCCACTCAGGTGCCACGCTGAGTATGGCAGCGGTGCAGTAGAAGCACCGCCTGTAACAACCCTCCACCTTCCCTCCCTCTGCCGTAGGCCTGTGATAATCACTGGCAGAAGTTAATTGAATTGCCCTGCAGATTTAATAGGTTTTCTGCAAGGCTGGTAAAACGAACATTGCAACCTAGATGTCCCTCAGGGAACCTGCAGTTTTGTAGCTGAAAATCCAGTTCCTTCCTAAAGTTTCCCCTGCTTTGGGAGCTGGCCCACTGCTCTTAGTGCTGGTTGAATGGGCCAAACCTGTCTTTTCTGCATTGAGGGGCTAATGTGTAGGGGTTTTTTTTTGTTGTTGTTTTCCAGCCTCAAATGGCTTTTCTTTGTTGCCCTGTCAGAGTTCTTATTTTATAATGCCTTGAGCAATTTTTAAAATCTTTTGTTTATATTCTCTATTGTACCCCCGCTCCAGGAGGAGTCTTTGTTTGTGAACAGGTGCTAGCCAGCGGGCACCCCACAACTCCAGGGCTCTGAGGCAGGTGACCAGACCGCCCAGGTTGTCTGGGGTGTGGGGTCTGACAACCCAGCCACTGCACTTTTGGGCCAGGAGGGAATGAGGCCTTACCCCTCAGGCCTCCCCACAGACAGCAAATACACGTGGCTTTGGCAAAGCAAGTAGAAGTGCTCCCACCTCACCTTGCATGAAAAGACCACTCAAGGGAGACACAATATTCCAGTCATGGAGAGCATGAGACAGCACACGAAGCTCTAGGTCAGATTTTTGTAGATGAATTTTTATTGGAGCACAGCCACGCTCATTCAGGTAGGTATAGCCTGTGACTGCTTTCCTGTTAGAATGACGGAGGGGAGCAGTTTCAACAGATAGTTCATGGTCCACAAAGACTAGGATATTTACCCGTCTGGCCCTGACTGTAAGGGTTTGCAGACCTGTGCTCTAGAGGCTTGATTTGGAACCATCTAGTTGGCACTCAGCAATCAGAAATCCTCCTAAAGCAATGGTGAGGCACAGCCCCAGCAAGGACCAGGCCTCAGGGGACATTTTGGTGACCAGTGTCACTGTTGTTTGTCCCTATTCATGCAAGGATGGGCAGTGTCTACACCTTAAAAATTTTTATAAAATTTTTTTTTAAAGATTTTATTTATTAATTTGATAGACAGAGATCAAAGTAGGCAGAGAGGCAGAGAGAGAGAGGAGGAAGCAGGCTGTCCGCAGAGCAGAGAGCCCGATGCGGGGCTCGATCCCACGACCCTGGGATCATGACCCGAGCCGAAGGCAGCGGCCTTAACCCGCTGAGCCACCCAGG
>ML110363.1:70282-83717 GCA_003697995.1 Taxidea taxus jeffersonii | reverse complement strand
ACACACACACACACACACAAACATACACATACACACTAGTAATGGGGAAGAGATTAGATTACTTTGACCCTCTTACTTCCTTTAGGCATTAGGTCTACTGGTCAACGGTTAACATTAACATACTTCATGTAATTAATATCAAGTACCCTGATAAGTAGTCTAAAAACTTCTGCTAGTATTTTAGGAGGATGCCTGTTATATAATCTCCATGTGCATACAATAAACTGGTATTTTATTTTTCAGAAAGGATATTAGAATAAATGACTAAATAAAACCTTAAGATAGAGACCTAATTGTTATTAAGTCATCCACATTAAATTGAATTTTTTTACTTCAGTTTTAAAAATGTTGATTATGTAACATTTTGAATATACGCAAGAATAAATAAACAGAGTATCCACCATCCAGTTCTCACAACCATTAACCCATGGCCAGTCTTGCCTCGCCCACAGTTCTAACTAACCCCCTACCAAATTATTTTTGAAGCTTATTCCAGACATCATATCATTTCATCGAAGAATATTTCAGTATAAATACCACTAAAAGAGAAGTAGTTGTTGATTTTAAACAACAAAACCATAATAATACTTTTCTTCTAAAAAACCCTCATAATTTCTTAGTACTATTAAATAATTAGTCTTTTATTCTTAATTTTACTTTCTTTTTATAGTGAGATAGAGAGAAAGATAAACTGCAGTTCTCCACTAGGGTGATTTTGGCCTGCAGGGGATAGTTGGCAAAGGCTAGAGACATTTGTTGTTATAATGGAGGGGGTGGGACTATACTAATGGTATCTAGAGGGTAGAAGGCAGGTGGGCTGCTAAACACAAGTAATAGCACCTCACCACAAAGAATTATCTATTCCTCATTGTCAGTAGGGCTACTTGGTGACATGGAAGGATGGATGGATAGATAGATAGATATGATATACCAAACCTCCATGCTATGAGGTCATTTTAGTAACCACACGGAAGGGCAAAAATAGACCTAAAACTGAAAAGAGGATTCAGGGTGTGTAATTATTCCAATCAAAATGTCCCATGAATCAGATGAAATTACATGATTTTTTTTTTTAAGGGGTAGAGAATCGCCGTGTAAATGGCACATCTGTTGCAGATGTGGATACAGAAGTTCAGGAAGGTACAAATTTCTTATATGGGCAGAAGAGTCGCAGGAAGCAGAGAACAAAATATTTAGGAAATACAGGTAGAATGTGCGTTCTGCAGCACATGAAACACCTAGCAAAAATTAGTTTGAATCTGCTAAGCAATAATCTGTCAGAAATGGCTTTTTTCATGAATGTTCATGATTGTGACATATTTTTCAGATGAAAACTGATAGTAGTTACTTGAATTCAGAAAGAGCTGTGCTTATTATTCCCCACACAGAACCCCTGGCAATAATTTACCTAGCAGAGCTGCAGTTTGTGCAGATCAAAGCTGCATTATTTAAGTGTGTCCAGGGGGCAGATCTGAGCTCCGTATGCCTTCTACTTTAAAGGGAAAAAAGTATACATATATTGGTTTGCTTCTTGAGAAAGAAAATACGTTTAATAGGTGCTCCATGCAAGTCCCACAAAACTCACACGAATTCCACCTAGTGTCTGGGACGAAACGGCTCCCTACCCCTACCCTCCGTACTCTAAAGTATGAGCGGGGAGAACAGAACAACTGTGGGAATGTAAATCTCTTCAAATTCACAGCAGTGTATTCTCATTTAAATTAAACCCGAATGCGAACTAGATTCAGGAGAGGAAATGGCAGCGGGAGATAGTCTGGAGTTGCTATACAATGTGCCTGGCTGCTTCAGCTCCCAGGAACTGATGAAGCACAACTCGGAAATTTCAGGCAATTTGTATACCAAGCTCCTCCTTTTCTGTAGTCTTCTCTTCCATTGGTAAAATTCTTTTGCAGGGTCATGTAGGGATCCCACCCCTTCTCTGTGTTTTCACTCTGAAGCTCTATACAACTTTACACCTGAATGAACGCCAAACCTCACTGGATATATAAAGGGAACCTTGAGGAAGAATTTCACAGTTACAGTGCAGAAGCAGAAGGAAAGGAATTAAGCAGCTCTCCAGCCAAGCAAATCCTCTCCTCACCATGCTTCCTCCTGCCATTCATTTCTATCTCATTCCCCTTGCATGCATCCTAATGAAAAGCTGTTTGGCTTTTAAAAATGATGCCACAGAAATCCTTTATTCACATGTGGTTAAACCTGTTCCAGCATACCCCAGCAGCAACAGCACGATGAATCAAGCCAGAAATGGAGGCAGGCATTTCAGTAACACTGGACTGGATCGGAACAGTAAGTGTCTTTTACTTGCCTGGATTTAGCTTTTTTTTTTTTTTTCTTTTTTGGTAGCATTAGCTCACATTCCTATAGAATTGTTTCATTGCTAACTAACCTGAACCATGTATATTTTGCTCAACAATCTGGGAGTAATCTACTGCATGTGTAGATTGGCATTCTTCCCTACAAAGTTAATATAACTAAAACAGTGGTTTGATAATGCAGGCGTTGACTTAAGTTCTATCAGACATCCGAAAGAGAAAATGTTTCTGGGAATTAAACTGTTGCTTTTTAAGAAGGGTGCAAAATGAGAATTTTTTTAAAAAGTGTGGTTCTAGATAGTTTAAATTTAGGTTGTTTTCTGTGTGTTTTAGGACATGTACAATTGTGGTAAAATGTGTAAACGTAACTAAGCAAAGTATGTATAGGAAATCACAGGCTTTCTGGAAAAAAAAATGGCTTACACAGATTTCTAAAATATGTTCAGTGAAATAGTTGAGAGTTTTGATGATGATCAGTGTAAAAGAGAGAGGTAACTAAAAGTACTGGAGAATCATATTTTTCTAAGATGATTACTTCTTAACCAGATCAAGATTTGGGTAATTTTATTATTTCTATGAAAGGCTGGGGAAGCTTTTGTAACTTTGGAGATTTAAAATAATAACAGTACAATAATATTTTGTACAGCAAGGATTTGTTTTCTTTTCTGTTTGCTCAGCTGACACCCTAATGAACCACTAGTTAGAGGAATTCAAATTTTTTCTCCTAACTTTTGCTTCACTTCTTCCCTTCAAGAAAAGTCCACATGCTAGCAATCAGGTCTTAAGAGAGACACAGAGAAACAGTGCACAGGAAATCTGACACACATCTTTTGCTGCACCTCAACTCCATTCAAGGGCTCAAAGTAGCTCTGACCTTTGAAAAGTCAAAGCAAATATGCCTATGAATGTCTTCCCAAGAAAACCAAGGTATTTTCACTTTCATGAAGAGAGTGGCTTTTAGGTACACAGGAAGCATCTGATTATTATTAGATTACTGAGCAATGTGGTGGGTATGCATTGTCAATGAGCTGTCACTGTAAAAATGCCGAGTGTCTATGCACACGGGAACAAAAAGCTAGGCAACCTGGAATCATCTCTGGTTGTTTCCAGGTGCATTCCTAAAGCAGATGCAGGAAGGGAAGCTGGAATCAGTCACACAGGCAGAGCACACCAGCCCACTAGTTTGCTCTTTCATTTTACTCCTGCACTGTGTACAGATGTATGTGTATCTACAGAAGTTGCTTTTACAACTACTACATCCCTTTAGGCTACATCTGTCACCTCAGAAGTACTGAGGCAGAGACACAAGGTGTATAACTCCTGTCAGTATCTCCTTCCAGTTAGCTTTCGGTTTTCCACTTCAGTGCAAGGCTACTTCAGTGTTTCTTATAGTTTTTATCTCTTGAATTTTGGCAGTCTATACTTAGAAACTTTCTTTTTTTCTGGCTAACGAGCTTTGATTTCTTTTCAAATTTGTTACAGGCAATTCTCCTCGAGTTTAGATAACAAAGCAATGGAAAGGAAAGCTCAAATATTTCAAGATTAATTTTTGCTTTAATTACAGAAGGCACGTAACCAGAAACAGCCAATTAGGGAACATCCTTACCAAATTCAAATAACTAAACAAAAAGTTTGCCATGACCAATGTTCAGGAAACGAACACCATGGTTCTTTTCGCAGTTGTAAATCAGACATGTTAGGCATTTTTCTGCCATAAAATTCATGGAAATGTAGCCAAGTTGTTATGGCAACCATACGTTCCTGATTTGGGGGTCTTTTATATTCTTCAAATTTTGAGTTGTAGTGACATTTTGCATTTCAAACATTTTAATATTTGTTTTTAGAAGATAGCTTGGGAATTTATGTTTAAAATGTAGTTATTAAGTTTGATATGCAAAATGGCAGACTTTGTACACATATGTATGTATGATTCTCTGCAGCTGAATTTTTAATTGAAACAAAATATTGTAGGGAGCATATGCATTATACACAATATTTAAATACTTTCCACATTTTACCAGTAGATTAAAAAAACTAATTAAAAGCACTTGCAGATATTAACTGATATGACCTGTGAGAAAAAGAGCATTAAAGTATACTATTTTTTAGCTTACTAAAGAGTGAATATTTTACACAAGTGTAAGAACTGCTTAAGCCTTACTGGGGAATAAGTAAAAAAAAGTCGGGGGGGTTCAAATACTTTAGTAAGCAGTCGGCGAATGTTATCCATGAAAACAGAAATCAGGCCTAGTTTATTTTGTTTCAAAAAATGTATAGCTATGTAAACCAATCATTTTCATGAAAGTCTCTCTAGTAACCCCCCCAGGCAGATTTTTACATTGTGAAAATAAAATAGGGGTTCGCTTTCTATTTAACAATTTGCTATCCTTTGGATACAATTTTTGTCATCCCAGATTACTATTTTTTTTTAATCAAGTGTTCATTTGCTTCTTGACTTTAATGCACGTTCTTTTCTTTTTCCTGCAGCTCGAGTTCAAGTGGGTTGCCGGGAACTGCGTTCCACCAAATACATCTCTGATGGCCAATGCACCAGCATCAGCCCTCTGAAAGAGCTGGTGTGTGCCGGTGAGTGCTTGCCCCTGCCGGTGCTCCCCAACTGGATTGGAGGGGGCTATGGAACCAAGTACTGGAGCAGGAGGAGCTCCCAGGAATGGAGGTGTGTCAATGACAAAACGCGTACCCAGAGAATCCAGCTGCAGTGCCAAGATGGGAGCACACGCACCTACAAGATCACAGTGGTCACCGCCTGCAAGTGCAAGAGGTACACTCGACAGCACAACGAGTCCAGTCACAACTTTGAGAGCATGTCTCCTGCCAAGCCCGCCCAGCACCACAGAGAGAGGAAAAGAGCCAGCAAATCCAGCAAGCACAGCCTGAGTTAGAACTCAGACTCTCCCAACTAGACTGACTCGTAACCATCTGCTTTACAGATTCGACTGCTTGGAAGACTCGAGCCTGCCATTGCTATTTTGTTACTTGAAAATATATGCTTTCTGCTTTGATCAAACCCACCAAACTATCCTAAGTATCAGGACCTTCTTTGGGGTAGCTTTTCCCTTTCAAAGTTTTCAAGATGTATGCATATCCAGGAGGGCGATTTGCATTTAAATCCCAGGCAACCTGCAGTTTTTATTCCCCACGGGTTCTCTGTTCTGGAAAGACTGGTGGTACTGTATACATCACTGAATCATTACTTTTTAAACAGAAAATGGCTTCTCCGTCACCCTCCACACCCCAGCCCATCCCCCACTCTCATCCCTAACAAAACCCCTTCAAAATTAAAAAGTTAAAAAAAAAGTTGCCACGAATCTTCACAGTAACACTTCAGAAAGGTGCTTTTCTTTTCTTTCTTTCTTTTTTTTTTGGTAATCTTCATGGGAAGAGTTTAGCAGCCTTGAGTGATTTCCTTTGAAAGAGGGCAAGATATTGTGACATTTCACTTCTGAACTCAGCCCCGTAGCTTTTGACAGTCTCATAGTATGAAATTATACCCTGCATGCTGACCCTTGCTTAGAATGGAATGCCAGAAATGCATGGCAGCAGCTAATAAGTAAAACTGATGAACTATTTATTTGTCAATGTTATTATTTAATGAGCTTTCACGTGATTTTTTTCAAAATGTTAATTTTTTATGTTTTGAAGCTTTTCCATGGACCTAAATATTTTCCTATATGATTTGTGATTGGTCTAGGAATATGAGAATACATGTTGTAGATATGTAAAATAAATATTTTAGTCTCCTTATTACATATATGTTGCATCATCAACTTTATCAATAGTATGGATCTTTTTAAATCAATAAGATGCTTTGTAAAGCTGAAATATGTAATACTTTTTTGTTTAATCTGTGCAATCAGAAGGTGATTTAACCTTCAATTCCATCAGTTTCTTTGAACAAAAATAAACACTGCTAAAAGCTATTGTCCTTGCCTTTAACATGTATGGGGAAAGTACATGTTTACAAAAATTTGAATATATGTAGCAGGGTAACTGATTTTTTTGATAAGGCACATTTCAGTTTTGACAGAATGCTTGGCGGAAGAGAGGAGAGAGAGGAAGAGAGACAATCTTTTCAGTAAAGGGTTGATTTAAAAAGTTAGGAGGCGGGGTTCCTGGGTGGTTCAGTTAGTTAAGTGTCTGCCTTTACCTCCAGTCATGATCCCAGGATCCTGGGATTGAGTCCCGCATTGGGCTTCTTGCTCAGCAGGGAGCCTGCTTCTCCTTCTCCACACTCTTGCTCTCTCTCGCTCTCTCTTTCAAATAAATAAAATCTTTAAAAAATAAATAAATAAAAATGTTTTTAAAGTTAGGTGGCAATCCAGCAGTGATTTGTAATGAGAATGTCACATTTACATACACCCAGGAGGCCAGGTTTGCTGCCCATTACAGTCACCTGGAGGAGATAGTGTAAGATCCAATGTCCAGGCTGTCATCCAAATCACATCACAATTTCTGGCACTAGAAATTAGGTATCAGCAGTTTTTAAGGTTTTCCAGGTGATCCCAACATGCAGCTAAGTTTGAGGAAAGAACTGTGAAAAAATCGCTATCATATGTTAGGAGAATTTTGAATACTATTGCATGGCCCCCCAAACAACAAAGAAAACAAAATAAAAACAACAAAGAAAACAAAATAAAAACAACAAAGAAAACAAAAACTAATTTTTCAACATTTTCAAGTCTGGCATGTTATAATATTAAGCAACATAATCACAGTCTTGACCAGATGTGTGTGTGTGTGTGTGTGTGTGTGTACACATACATATGACTACTGTGCCAATTCAGTGAAATGATTGATCCCATCACTCCAAATGAGAACCAGAGGGGCTTGGTTATGTCCTGCTAAGTTCTTCTGGGTTTTCCCTTTTGGATCCTGAGTATCAAGGGTCCTTGGTACTCTCTTACCAGGTTGTTCTCTTTGTAATTGCAAATTTAAAAGTCACCTGTATATTACACATGGTACAGTGAATTAAATACAGACATTAATATTTTCCCTCATCTATAAGAGGTAGGAGAGTCTCAATGTATATAAAGATAGAAAACATCTCTAATTTTATAATAATGCTAGCTATTGTACCATTAGATAAAGTGACAATTCAGTCTACTATTGATTTATCTTCCAGCCTTATTATTTCATAGTATATCATCATACTAATATTTGAGACATTCATGATAATTATATCATAGGTTGAATATTCCAAAAATATATTGTTTTATATGGGTATTTCATTTGTTTATCATTGTTCCATATGGAATAGTTAACATAATAGAAATTTAAGACACTTCGGCCATTTCTTCTGTCTCAACTAGATAGAACCTTTTGTAGATGGCCTTAGAGTTAATCTTAAAACTTGGTGTGTTCCAAAATCTGAGGCATAAAAAAGAATTTGGCCTGACAATAGCTTTTCACAATTAAGAAGAGTATGTTTTTGCCCTTTAATAAGAAAACACTGAAACCAAAGTTTTGATGATAATAAAATGCTAAAATCATCACTGATTGGATGGCTAATTGTGAATTGGTAAATTAATGTACTAGGAAAAATGAAATGGAATAAAAGAAGATTATAAATAGGACTTCTCTAGTCTCAGCTAAGTGAAGAATTGAATGTGTTTCTCCTGGTCACATTCAATTTACTGATCTTTTCTGGCCTTGTTGCATTGATGATGCATTCATTGCATGGTATTTGGCATCAAATGAGAGGAAAAGGTCAGCAATCAATAAGAAAGGCCTAGGATACAATCAAGCTTTCAGAGAAGTGCAAATTAAAAGTCAACAGAAAGAGTAGCTTTATAGTTATTATTTTAAAATGCTAAAAAGCACTTGCATATGAATTGCTGATTATATTTCAGGTTTTTTTTTTCCCTCTGGTTAACTCACAAATTCCCATCTGATTAAACTCTGCATAATTGTCTTCTCGCCTTAGTAACTATCAGTTCAAAATGGTGAATTGTGATAATTTTAACAGTCTGACCTCTAGTTCACATTCTTAATATCTATCCGTAAAGGGATTTTTTTATCAAATTTATTTTTGTCACTATGAATAAAGGACTTTTTAAAGAGACTCAATAGATAGAAGATAGATATTAATATTGATATTTATACATACATTAGATATATAGATAGATGTCAGTAATAAGAATGAAAGGAAAATTAATAGCACATATGCAAATAAATAATACATATTGTGTGCTATACCCAAGTTAAACATGGACATACATAGAGCTTTTGGAAATACCTAGTGGCAAAAAGAACATTTTAACTACAAATCCTTTATATTTATTCATTTATGTTAATTACAAGTAACTGCTAATTGACAATACTCTATTAACCATGTTTATTTTATCATGTATTTTTTGAAGAGCAATGAAAATTAAGTCACTTTCTTTTAAATTAAAAAAACACTGAATCTTAATCTACTTCAGCTCAATGTCAAATTAGTAAGGTTTTGCTAGGAGATCTTGCTTTATCTTAATTCACTCTATCTGCTACTAGAATTAGTATTTTTAAATTATGTAACATGACATGTCTATTTAGCATGAGATTTACTTTTTTTAAAGGTATTTTTGTTGGATATAGAAATTTGGGTTCATCAATTCCCTACCCCAGAAATTTTTTTTTAATATTTTTTTTTATTTATTTGTCAGAGAGAAGGAGAGAGAGAGAGAGAGAGAGCACACAAGTAGGCAGAGAGGCAGGCAGAGGTGGAGAGAGAAGCAGGCTTCCCGCCGAGCAAGGAGCCCATGCGGGACTCGATCCCAGGACCCTGGGATCATGACCTGAGCCGAAGGCAGCGGCTTAACCCACTGAGCCACCCAGACGTCCCTCCCCCAGAAATTAATTAATTAATTTGTTTGTTTGTTTGTTCGTTTTTAAGTAGGGTCCACATCCTATGTGGAACCCAATGTGGAACTTGAACTCACAACTGTGTGATGGAGACTTGAACTGAGATCAGGAGTCACTCTGTCACTTAATGGACTGGGCCACCCAGGTGCCCCAATATTTACTTTAATAGGTACTGAACAGAATGGTTGTACTAGGCAGTTATGGTGGAAAGAATAGTATTTAGTCAAAGCAAAACCAGAAAAAAAAAAAAAGCAAAACCAGGAAACTTCCAAACAGCTGAATAAAATTTATGTCTTATGAAAGTTTAAATTTAGTATGTGAAATATCCTTTTTTCTCTATCACCATGAAATTTAGGTACCAAAATAAAATTCATTATAGTTGGAATTAAAACATTTGGATTTGATGTAACTCTTGAAAATGTTTTTTAGCACTGAAGTGGCAACTCACCTTAAATTCAGCATTTGTATGCTTCCTCTCGTTATACAGTTCTCCTATAAAGTGAAATGCATGGAAAATCTTTGATAAAATCCTGTAGACACCCAGAAGGAATTCAGTGGGAAAATGATTTAGGACCCTCAGTGCTAAAGTGTGTTCTCTTGTTAGAATATTTTCTTCCCTCTTGGTCTTATTGGAGGTGACTCCCACCTTGGTCTTATTGGAACCTATTCCAATACACCTCTGTGTTAAATTAAATGAATCTAGATTTGTGAACTAAGATATTTGGCCATTATTGTTACATCCACAAAGAGATACCTTCTAGAATAGATACCCCAGAAGACATGCTCCTTGTCAGTGTCATTTTCAATTCCATTAGTTTATCCATTACTCCAGACTCATTAGCTAACATTGCATTTAGTGCCTTAGCCTGCATATTCTGCAAATTGTCTAGAAGAGCTACAGGGTAGCAACTACTACAGAAATCCCAAAGGAAAGATGGTTTAGCTTCCAGGTTCAAGAACTGATTAAAATGAATGCCAAACTGACTGCATAATTATTTCCAGTGCAAATTAGACTGAGTGATAGTTTATCATCTGCATTGACAGACTTGCCGAAGGACTTATTTTCTGTTACAAATGAAGAATGAAACAGTTTGGGAGATTCGTGAAGGAAATTAAATGTTTTCCTTTGCATTTTACTAACTGCACACTAAGGATCACCTTGTATTATCGACTTTATTTTTTAGTGGTGGGATTAGGCCCTTGAATCTGAGACAGGGTGTCTAAACTGAATGACATTGTCAGTGATACCAACGTATTCAACCAAAATTCCTTGTTATTAAAACCGACATTTTACTATTAAAAGAAAAATATCAGTTCTTTTTTTCAGTAGGAATAAAGGCTTTTTTGGGGGAATTTGTTATTAAATTCCCCTAAATTAACCTAAATTGGGCTTTGAAAGATAGACTCACACAAAGAACCCAGGAGTCTAGTAACCAGGACTTTTTAGCAATCCATTACGATCTTTAATTAACACTGAATTAACACTGTATGTTAATACAGAGTCCCTCAAACAACATGGGTTGGAAATGAGCCAGTCCAGGAATACACGGATTTTTTTATGGTATAGTATTATAGATGTATTTTCTCTTATGATTTTCTTTTCTCTAGCTTACTTTATCGTAAGAAGACAATATGTAATACATATACACAATGTGTGTTAATTAACTGTTTATGTTTTTAGTAAGGTTTCCCATCAACAGTAGAGTATTGGTAGTTAAGTTTTTGGAGAGTCAAAAGCTATACATGAATTTTTTGCTGGAAGAGATTGACACCCCTAACCTCCCACATTGTTCAAAGGTCAACTGTGGCTGACAGTTTTTACTAACTGGAGCTCTCTATTTTTTTTTTTTTTTTTGCCTCGTTTCATCTTACTTCTCATTTGTGTTTTGTTTGTTTTTTTTCTGATTCCTCACACTTAGCTCACACTTAGAGAGTCAAATAAATAACCAAATCTTTCTTGCTACATACTTCCTTATTGTAAACCAAAGATAAAAATTGCCAGATGAATTTAATAATCTAATGAAAGCTTGCCATTTGATCTGTTTGATACTATCTTTCCTAAGAATTAATTTTTTCTACTTTGTGTACTAATTAAGAAGACTTTTACATTTAACATGTGACAATTTGACATTTTTAAAAAAATATTTTATTTCCTTATTTGACAGAGATCACAAGTAGGCAGAGAGGTAGGCAGAGAGAGAGGGGGAAGCAGGCTCCCTGCTGAACAGAGAGCCCGATGCAAGGCTCGATCCCAGGACCTTGGGATCATGACCTGAGCCGAAGGCAGAGATTTTAACCCACTGAGCCACCCAGGTACCCCGTGACAATTTGACATTTTAAAGAAACTAATAAACAATAAAGTTTTCAATTTACTTATTTGCAATTTTTTATGTAGTCATTTTATACAAGTGACTTCAAGACATGTAAACTTGGTTTTAAAGTTTTTATTTAAACATTTTATTTATTTATTCAACACACAGAGATCACAAGTAGGCAGAGAGGCAGGCAGAGAGAGGAGGAAGCAGGCTCCCTGCTGAGCAGAGAGCCCGATGTGGGGCTCGATCCCAGGACCCTGAGATCATGACCTGAGCCAAAAGCAGAGGCTTTAACCCCCTGAGCCACCCAGGTGTCCCCTAAAGTTTTTATTTAAATGCCAGTTAGTTAACATACAGTGTAATAGTAGTTTCATTTATATAATAGAGTGATTCAATACTTCCAGAGAACACTGGGTGCTCATCATAACAAGTGTGTACCTTAATCCCCATTACCTGTTTAACCCATACTTCCGTCCACCTCCCTTATGGTAACCATCAGTTTGTTCTCTATAGTGAAGGGCTGTTTGTTGGTTTGCCCCCCCACCTCACTTTTTCACTTTGTTCTCATTTCTTTTATTTCTTAAATTCCACATATGAGATATCATATGGTATTTGTCTTTCTCTGATGGATGTCATTGTGCTTAGCATAATACTCTCCAGTGCCATCCATGTCATCGCCAATGGGAAGATTTCATTCCTTTTTCATGGCTGAGTAATATTCATTGTGTGTGTGTACAGGTGTGAGTGACCACATCTTCTTTATCTATTCAGCAATTGATGGACACTTGGGGGTGATTCCATAATTTAGCTATTGCAGATAATGCTGCTATAAACATCGGGATGCATGTATCCTTTTGAATTAGTATTTTTGTATTCTTTGGGTAAATACCTAGTAGTATAATTGCAGGATCATTGAGTAGTTCTATTTTTAATTTTCCGAGGAAACCCCAAACTGTTTTCCAGAGTGGTGGCACCAGTTTGCATTCCCATCAGGAGTGCAAAAGGGTTCCCCTTTCTCCACATCCTCACCAACACCTGTTGTTTCTTATGTTGTTGATTTTAGCCATTCTGACAGGTGTGAGGTGTAGTTTTAATTTGCATTTCCCTGATGATGAGTGATGTCGAGCATCTTTTCATGTGTCTCTTGGTTATCTATAGTCTTCTTTGGAAAAATATCTGTTCATGTCTTCTGCCCATTTTTTAATTGAATTATTCATTTTTGGGGTGCTGAGTTTTACAAGTTCTTCATATCTTCTAGACACCACTAACCCTTTATCAGATCTGTCATTTGCAAATATCTTCTTCCATCCTATAGGTTGACTTTTAGTTTTCCTGATTGTTTCCTTTTCTGTGCAGAACATTTTTGTTTTGATGAAGTCTCAATAGCTCATTTTTGTTTTTGTTTCCCTTGCCTCAAGACCTATCTAGAAAGAAGTTGCTGTAGTCGATGTCAAAGAGGTTACTGCCTGCATTCTCCTCCAAGATTTTGATGGTTTCTTATCTCACAGTTAGGTCATTCACCCATATGAATTTATTTTTGTACATCGTATAAGAAAATGGTCCACTTTTAGTTTCATTCATTGCAAGTAGCTGTCTAGTATTCCTAACACTGTTCATTGAAGAGATGGTCTTTTTCCCATTGGATATTCTTTCCTGCTTTGTCAAAGATTAATTGTCCATATAGTTGTGGGTTTCTTTCTAGGTTTTCTATTCTGTTCCAGTGATCTATGTGTCTATTTTTGTGCCAGTACCATGCTGTTTTGATCACTACAGCTTTGTAATATAACTTGAAGTTGAGGAATGTGATGCCTCTAGTTTTTTTTTTTTTTTTTCTTTTTTAGCATTTTTCACAGAGCTATAACTGAAAAATGCTAAACATGTGAACTTGTCAACAGAAGACCTGGGATATAGTCTAGACTATGC